>VXAC01007865.1:67937-154483 GCA_013399225.1 Rhipidura dahli
GGCCGGAGCAGAAGGGCGGCCGGGGTGCCACCGGGGGCTGTCCCCGCCACGGGCCTCGGCCCCGCTGGGCTGCTGCTGCTGCTGCTGCTGTTGGGGATTGTGTTGTGAGGCCTCTGACCAGGGGCAGCTCTTCCCTGGGGCCTCGGTCTCAAGGAATCGCAAATGGGTCAGGCTGGAAGGGACCCCAGTGGGTCATCTGGTCCAACCTCCCTGCTCAAGCAGGGCCATCCCAGAGCACAAGGCACAGGATTGCATCCAGGCGGTTCTGGAATATCTCCAGTGAGGGAGACTCCACACTCTCTCTGGGCAACCTGTTCCAGTGTGTGGTCACTGCACCACTGTAAAGAAGTTCTTCATGTTCAGGTGGAACTTCCTGTGCATCAGTTTCTGCCCATTGCCTCTTGTCCTTTTGCTTGTTACCAACAAATATAAAGCCTGGCTTCATCCTCTGACACTGTCCCTCCAGATACTGATAGACAATGATGAAGTCCCCTCAGTCATCTCTCGAGGCTGGACAGGCCCAATCCTCCAGCCTTTCCTCACAAGAGAGATGCTCCAGTCCCCCAGCCGTGCTCATTGCCCTGGGAGGTGGGGCTGGGGGAGAGTGGCCAGCTGTGTCCCACTGGCCTTGTCCCTGGCTCACCCCCTGTCACCTCAGCAGCCAGGGCCTGTTGTCAGCAAGGCAGGCACCGTTACTGTGAAGTTCCTCAGCTCTATTCCAACCTGTATTACACCTGCATCAATATTCACCAGCTGAGAGGAAAACAGGTGACATCCCCCAGTGATTTCCTACATTTTGTGCAGCCTGAGAAAGAGGAGGCTGATGAGGAGGAGTTTGATGAAGGAGGGGGATGGCTCATGAAACCCAGGTCAAACCAACCATTTGGTGGAATAGAACCTTGGGTGAGGGGATCTGTGGATCTGTTACCCCTTCCCTCTAAAAAAGTAAAATTTCACTGCAAACTAGAAAGGATCATTTCCCCCTGGTGATACAGGGCTTAAAGAGAACGTTTTTCTTCCACTTTTAGGCTTCGTTCTGAAGAAATATGGGCTGCTGAGTGAAGATATTAGTTGGACTGACTTCTCCACTGAGATTTATAAACCTCTCCTATGAAGCATTTATATGAAACACTTCATAATCCACCAGTCCCTCCATTCACTAGATCAGAAAGAGGGATTTTTTTCTAGGTGAGGGCAGCCAAAGACATTCCACACATCTGCCACCAACACGTTTGTGCAATCTCCACAATGGAGGTAATAAGAATATTTTTGTTTTGTCCAATTCTTATAACCTGTAGTAATTCTTCATTATCTGACCATCTTGCGTATTTTAACTAAACTAGTATAAAACTCACATTTCACAATAGCTTCTGCTAGCATCATCTTCTGGGTAATACCTGATAAATACAGTACATTCCTCTCCTTGTGCACTTCTGGTACTGGGATTTACACAAGGCAGAACTCAATAAACCTTACACATTTCTGCATGGTTTCACATAAGAACATTAGTTTCAAGTGTTTTGATATGTCATAAAGATTCAGAGTCACTCAAAATGTCCATGCATTTGGATTGTTTTGAGTTTAAACTGAAACATCAAGTGAGAAGAATTTTGCATGGCCATGGGTTCTTACTGCAAATGCTACATGCAGCTTAATCCTGCCTCATGGGTACTATGAGCAGTAATTAGTATTTTTTTTTTTAAATGCCCAGAAGATGTTAAGTAATGCAAGAATATTCACTAAGTTTGGGACCTCAGGGGATGTGTTTTCCCCTTTATCTATTTTATGGCTTGTGTTCGCTAAGTGCAATACCATGACAATACATTATTAATCTTGCTGTGCACTCCTAAGATCTTTGGGTGGATTTTGTCATGTCAGCCCTGAATTTCACAAGTGAGTAGAAAGATGAACACTGACCAGTGTGCAGGTTTTTCAGAGCAGACAGTGCCCTTTTTTTGAGCTGCTAGTCAGTATTTTGAATCATCTTGAAAACACAGCTCTCAAATCTTTCTACTGCATTTTTTTCAAACTTGGAATGAAAATATTGTTTCTCCTGTGGTGTTTTTGCTGGTATTTATCAATGTTGTGTTGATGGAAAAACTACTTATCCACTTCTTCTCAGCGCTTTTCTTTAGGACAGCATAGTGGGAACAAGTGTTCACTGTTACTGGTGACAGAACAGCACTCAGTGGTTAAACTTGTCAGCCAGCTGGAGCCAGGGAATCCAAGCCAACATTCCCATTCACATACATTTTATATTGTGTTCCTCCTTTAGTAACAATTTCTGTCACACACTTGTCACTCAGTCATCACTTGGTTTGTTGTTTTATTCCTATGCTAAGTATATTCTCAAGCTACGTATTTTGAGAGGCCGTGATCTATTTCCTGAGATTGTCATTTTATGCCTGAAATTTTCAATGAGGAAATCAAAATCTTCAGGTATCTTCTGTTCTACTTAGTAGGTGTTAGCTAAGGTGAGCAAGTATGGTTCTTTAAATCAGGACAGATATATCAGCTTGTTCCAGAATGTGCTTTACTTGTGCTGTGGACTCTGTCATTTGGAAAAATGTATGTTTGAAATAATAAATTCCAATTTTTGTATAAATAGCACTGGATGTAGGGTGGGTGAATTGTTCATCTGACATTCTCCGAAGTTCTCAAAACTGTGAGATTCTTAGTGTAACAGACTGGAAATAGGTCTCTCATCAAACTGTGAACTCCATGTGCTTCAGGAACTCTTATTCATTGTTAATAGTGATGTTTCTAATGTTCATTATCTTTGTTTGTTTTTGTAGATCAGAGTGTCCTAAATAAAAGATACTTTAAGCTGCTACAGAGCTAAGCAATGCTATCTGAAAAAGATGGACTGTGGAAATCCAGAAGAAATTATCTACAGGTAATTAACCAAGTCAGAGTGGGATGAGACCAGATGGATTTAAATAAAGTTCAAGACATTTTTTTTCTTGGGGATCGGTAGCTTGCTGCTGTGCTGAAAAATTCTTTGGCTAACTAAGTGTGCCTTCCTTTTAGATAGTATTCCCCCTTTAACAGTGAAATTTCTGCTACACTTAAAAGGAACTGGGTGCTCAGGTGGCCTTTGGGCTGTGAGATCCCACAGCACTGAAGGGGAGACATGTACAGGGTCTGCACTGTGACAGCATCCCTCAGAGGCAGAGCTGGAAGAGCAGCCAGCTTTGATGCTTATGCCATGAGGACCAAGGGATGTGTTTATTCACAGCAGACTGGTATCCAGCCAAAGAGGGGGCTGGGCAGGTGCAGTTCTGAAATTACTACATCCCCTTTAGGAAGTATGGTCCAAAGAGCAAGGCGCAAGCTTGGATGCAATTCCCAGACCTACTACATGCTTCTTGTATGACCTTGGGCGAATTACTGTAAATCCAAGCCATCAGATTTCAATGGTGAAGTGTATGAATACCTATGAAAGTCTGAATTTCAATCATATTGTGCCTCAATTTCCCCATCTGCTGAATCAGTAGCAATATTATTTTTCTATTTTGAGCTGAACCGTGAATGGCTTAGATACTGGGAAAGCAGGAGAGGTAAGTAAATTTGATTAAAATTGACCAACGTTTCAAAATTTATTGGGGGAGCTAAGACAGATAGGCTGTACCTAATGCCTAAATCTTGTTCCTTTAGAGAAAAGAAAAACCAACTTACTGTTTTCACTAGTGGAATGCATAGTCAAGCAAATAGATGCAAAGATACAGCTTGAAGTTTAGCTTTGGTAGTTAATCTCAGCCCAGTGGGGTTAAATGTGGCTGGCAGGAATCCCTTTGAAATGTAGCTGGAACAGAACTGACTTGTAATCAGGTAATTTATATGTTAAGACATGTCTAAAACATCAAGTATAGACATTCCACACAAGCAATAGGAACTTCAAAGTGTATGCACGACAGAACCACTTGAAGGACTAGAAGAGATCTTAGAAGAAGCTTCTAAATTGTCCATGAGTAATACAGCAACAGGTGGAGGTGAAACTATAACAATATCTCCTCTGCTTTGTTTGCAAAAAAGGAATGACACAATTTTGGGATGCAATCTGAGAAGAGCTCACTTTGCAACTGTGCCATTTTAACCTCCTGGATAAAACCATTAGCATTGGTTTTGTCTCTTTTCAAAACACAGGAGAGAAAGAAAATCAATGCTCATTTTAAATAGCAAAGGTTGAAGTAATTTAGCTTTTTCAAACCTTATGACAAGTAATATAAAGTACAAAATGGAAAAGCTAAGTAGCTCTGGTAAAACTTTAATTTAATTTTTCATAACTAAATTTATTACACATTTGCAAGGGTCATTCACATGGATTTGCTTGATATCATCAGCATTCAGCTGCATACTATGGTTATGTTTTGAATTTTCTCCCTATTATCAGCTACACGTGGGATTGAAATTTCTCAGTAGTACAAGTGTGGTGAAAGATATCTTATTTAGTTCTACTGTGCAAGAGGACAAGTTGCTGCTTAATGGCTATGCAGTGAAACCCTACATCTCCCAGGGGTGGGGAAGCTGGGTTCCATTACAGCTCTGTTTTGGGTACTGCAGAGGGAGCACAGAAGGCAGGTCAGATGAAGATGGGAAGTGAGGAAATGTGGACTTTTGCCCAGTCCGGTTCTGGTGACAAAGTTACAGTTACGAAAACCCTGAGGCTGCCAATACTGACAAAGTGGAGTTACAGAACAGGAGCTCTGGTGGGCTACAGAACTAAGTTTTTCTCTGTGTCATGAACATTTTCTTTCATAAAGCCCATGTTTTCACATTGTGTCCATGTGGTTGAATTGCACAACTCTAACAGGTTTGATCACTTGGTTTTGCTTGGCATGTGCCATGGTTTAACCTCAGCCAGCAAGTTCCACACAGTTGTTCACTCAGTCCCCCTCACCTCAGCTGGCAGGAGAATATGAAGAAAAAAGTAAACCTCATTGAGATAAGAACAATTTAATGTTTAAAATAAAATGCTATGATACCACTACTAATAGTAATAAACAAAAGGAGAGAGAGGAATAAAACTCCAGAGAAACAAATGATGCACAACAGTTACACGCCACCCATCAATGCCCAGCCTGACCCCAAGCAGTCATCGGCAGCTCCTGGACAAACTCCCCTTAGTTTATTTACTAAACACAACATTCTGTGGTATGGATTATCCCTTAGGCAAGCTCGGGTCAGCTGTCCTGGCTATGTGCTTCCCCAGCTTCTTGTGCCCCTGCTTACTGGCAGAGCTTGGGAAGATGAAAAGTCCTCAATTTAGAGTAAACACAACTTATTAACAACTAAAAAATCAATATATGATCAATATTATTCTCATGCCAAGTCCAAAACAAAGTACTGTGCCAGCTATTAGGGAGAAAATTAACTCAATCTCAGCCAAACCCAGGATGGATGGAGGAATTCAGGACTTTTCTAGAAGCATCAGAGTTTTACAGAGGCTGTGGCTTTTGTCAGTATTTGTAGTTTCTGTCCTGTAGGAATGAACCTATAAACTACCTATGTAGATATGTAGTTTAAGGGCCCTAAACTGCACTGCTTCAAAGGCCTGTGGACATTACCATTCTGTCAGCAGCACAATGAAAATAAAACCATTCTCTTAGAATCTGTCACACAGGGAGCATCTCAGCCGTGCCCCTGAACTGTCACTAGCATACTGACTGCACCATCACATTTGCAGTGTGGGCAGATACATAGATGTCTTCTGTCAACTTCAACATGAAAGCTGAAATTCTTTTCTCTTGAACTTGTCCAGACTAAGGACTAGAGATAGTGTCACTCCTTAGAAGTGCCTTTCTTCAGAAGGGTGAGTTAACACCTGAACGTGCCTGTCTTTCTCTGTTGGCTACAGAAGGAACCTAGATCCAGAGCTTAAACAAGAGGCCAGACTTTGAGGTGTGAGATCTCAAGGTAAGAAAATGAATCTAAGCTTGTAAAAATTACCTGTCGTATTTCAATTAAATTAATATTCTGAAAATGCAAGGACTGTGTCAGCTTTAATAATGCTGATATTTAGATGATTTTGTATTCAGCACCAAGAATTCCATACTTTATAAGAAGGTGGCACTGTGGGCTCTTCATTTATTGAAACAGCCTTCTTCTCCATTAATATAGAGAGGGAATATTTAGAAATTTTTGTGGGAACAGAAATCCTAATTCTATTTTAATGATGACTGTTATAATAGTCAACAGGGAGCTGGAAATCAATTATATCAGGAACAACTGCAGGACTGATCCCATTGATGCACCATTTAGATAATCGTAGCTCTGTCACAGGGTTCTTCAGCAGCAATCATGCACCAACTATATTTACTATAAAATACCCAAAACATAGCCCCATACTAGCCACTGTGAAGAAAATTAACTTTACCTCAACCTAACCCAGCATATTTATGAGATTTCAAGACAGAGTAAAACACCTTACATTTTGTATTTATAAAGAACATTATCAGTTAATGTAATTACTGTTTTTATTAGTCCTTTTTACACATTAATTTAATTTATCACAGCTTATCTCTTAACACCAACACTGGAAGCTTATGCAGTCATCGTGGAGCACATGGCACAGGATTCTGTCCAGACAGTTCTGGAATATCTTCATCCCAAAGCACATGGCACAGGACTGTGTCCGAATGGTCCTGGAATATCTCCAGTGAGGGAGACTCCACGACCTCTCTGGGTAACCTGATCCAGTGTTCAGTCCCTCACACAGTAAAGAAGTTCATCTTCATGTTCAGGCAGAACTTTGTGTGCATCAGTTTCTGTCTTTTGCTTCTTGTCCTGTTGCTTGGTACTACCCAAAGCAAATTTAAATCCCTGCTGTGGTACCAAACTGCAATAGGGTTTCTATCTCCCAATAATTTCAGTACACCGATTTACCTCTGACTTTTTAGAGGGGTTTGAGTTGGTGTCTGTGTCAGGGAGATACTACAGGATCCAGGGTGTCTTTCAACTCTTAAGATTTTGCTCTCTATGCATGTCCTTACTACTGGAAGAGGGAAGCATGAAGATCGTTTATGAGGATGACAGCAGTAGAAATTGCAATATTATAGTGTTTTCTAAACAGAGAGGAAGATATAGTCTCTCTCCCAAAGCATCTACATAGTGAGAGAAAGGCAAAAACTCACAAAAATGTATGTCACATATGGAAAAGGCATCAGATCACATTATTAATTACTGGAATATACTGCATTTTTTCCTCCATCCTTTTCCTTCTGCTTTCCATTCTTCTTGTCATCATATTCTGCTTATATTACAGGGATTCAACACTGGACCTCATATATGTGTGCAGTTCAGTCAACTAAGAATAAATTAAAATATGAATTAATGTACTCAGCTTTTCTTAAGCCTCATTAAAAGTAGTTTCTAGGCAAAATTTTAATAAAAAGAGGGCAGATACTTTTTGGATCTGCCCAGAGAGAAAGACTTAACTTGTGGAATACCATGAGAGGAAACAAAAGATTTTTGTAGAAAAGCACATAATGAAGTAGGTAAAACTGGAGGGAGAATGATCTGACAAGATAATAAAAGTAAATCAGCCAAAAGGAAGAGTTTAATAGGATCTTGGAGTTGATTGCAACCTGTGATTCAGGAGAGAGCATGAAGCCTGTGGGAAAAAAAAAATAAAGGAATTATCTTTTAAGATGGCAAGATCAGATGTAGTCTGACTAAAATAAGAGTTAAGGAACATAAATTCTCCAGCTGTACCTTGAGTGGCTTCAGGGGAGTGTTTGTGAGGAGGTTGTAACAACTGATGTAAGAGGTGATGTGGGCCAGTAACACTGCAGGAAGAAGCAACCAGTTGGGAGGAGTGGGGTAAAGAAGGTGAAAATGCATGCTAGTCTTTGGGTGCAGCATCAAGATTCTGTTCCACAGTGAGACTCCTTGATTAAAAGTGACACTGGATAATTCTGACTTTTGTGTGCACTGGTTTTACAAAATATCTCAATTGCAGAACTTAATTTTTTCCATTGCCTCAGTGGATCTTCACTGCAGCAATGTAAGACCTTTTTCTTTATGAAAGGAAATGTGATTAGAAGATAATTGCACAATAATAAGCAAAATGTTACTGTGAATGAATAACAGGACTCCAAGGTGGTTTTTTACATTTGATTTTTCTCAAATTGGCTGAATTGCCAGCTGGTAGTCCTCATTGAATGAAAATATTGAGATGGGGTTTGGTGGAATAAAATTCCTTCCCTAAGCTTGTTCAGCAAATTATTTTAATAACTATATTACTGAAGCCATAATAATCCATGAATGTCTGCAACAATTATTATCCTCATTATTGTAATAGTTTTTGCTGTTACAGATAGCTATATTGAAGACATAACTTCTAAAATCATAGTGGTCATTCTCGTAAGTTCAGAAACTTTTTTCCACTTAACAGTCTTAGGTTTAGTTGTAGTTTTTTCTGTGTTTGAAACTGGAGATATCACTGCAGAGTAAAAGAGTAATACAGGAATACAAACAGGCATTGCTGAAGTCCTCTGAGCAAAAAAACAGGAGACAGGGACGCAATACCTCTTAAACATAAAGACTCAAAGTTATTATCCTGTTCTCTTTCTTCCCTTGCTTTTGACCCTTTGTTGCTGCTCAATATTACTTTTTTGGCAGAGTACTGAAGTAGACATGACACACTGTGCACTGGGGGACACTTAGGACTTATGCAGGGCAGCAGAGTAACCCAATGGTCACTAAGAATTCCTCAGTCTACAACATTCATTTCATTGCCCTGTGTTGGTGTCACAGCGTTCTTCACACTCGCTCAGCCACAGAGCCCTGCAACCAATAAGGGCAACTGAAAAGAAGACCCATCCAACAAAAACATCAGTGGTTGGGTTTGCATCTTTTTAGGATCTTTAAAACAAATGTCAGTGTTTGCTGTCAGCAAGAATAATGGTCAGATAAATTGCCTTGTTTGATGTAATAAGTCACATGTTTCTTTCCACATGTAGTATTGTGTTGGGTTTGCGTGACCCAGTTTGGTAGAGGGAAGGTTTTTTAAGGATGGCCTCTGTGAGAAGATGCCAGAAGCTTTCCCTTTAAGAAGACAAGTTATTGCACAGTTGTAATTGCATCCAGAGAAAAGAGTAAGAACATGTGAGAGGAACAACTCTGGAGACACCAAGGTCGGTGGAGAAGAAGGCAGAGGAGGTGCTCCTGGGGCTGGAGCTGAGATTCCTCTGCAGGCCGTGGCACAGCCCATGGTGAAACAGGCTGTCCCCCTGCAACCCACGGAAGTCCATGGGGATGCAGAGATCCACCTGCAGCCCGTGGAGGAGACCCACAGCAGAGCAGGTCCCCCAGACAGGGCTGTGAACCCTTGGAAAATCCCTGCTGCAGCAGGCTCCAGGAAGGGACCTGCAAACCTGTGGAGAGAGGAGCCCATACCAGAGCAGGTTTTCTGTTAGGGCTTGTGACCCTGTGAGGGACCCAGGCTGCAGCAGGCTGTGCCTGAAGGACTGCACCCTGTGGAGGAGTGACCCACATTGCAGCAGTTCATGGAGAACTGTTGCCCATGGGATGGACTCACATTGCAGAAGTTCATTGAGAACTATCTCCTGTGGGAGGGACCCCACTCTGGATCAGGGGAAAGACTCTTCTCCATGAGCAGCAGCAAAACCAAATTGGGATGAACTGACTGTAACCCCCATTCCCATTTCCTTGTGCTGGAGGGGGAGAGGAAGTAGACCTGGGAAGGAGGGAGGGCTGGGGGGAAGGTGTTTTTAAGATTCATTTTTACCGCTCATTATGCTGCTCTGATTTTGTTAGTAATACATTCGGTTAATATCCCCAATTAGAGTTTGTTTTGTCTGTGATGATATTTGGTGAGTGATCTCTCCCAGACCCTATCTCAACCCATGAACCCTCTCACATTTTTTCTCCCCTGTCCACTTGTGGAAGGGAGTGATGGAAGGAAGGGCTTTGGTGGGTGCCTGGCATCCAGCCGGGGTCAAACCACTAAGAGAGTGAAGAAAGCTCAAATTGACCGATAACAGTAGACATTTGTGTGCAGGTTTGGTGGCAGTTTATAGGGTTATGGCTTTCATCTTGCCCTGGTTTCTCAGCCGATTCCAGCAGTCCTTGGCAGACGCTCCTCCTGCCACATACACGTGTGAAAGCCACCACGCTGGGGCCACAGCCTGGGGCAGCACTGTAAGGTGATGGTGGCAAAGTGTGATCAGCCTCACGCAGGTAACCTTCCGATTACAGTGTCTTTTCTGTACGTGTGTTCCTCAGCATGAACCATTCGTTGTGAGGGGAAAACCACTCGCAGAACACCTCCGGAGCGCCCTTGTCTCGCCAGCGCCCCTCGGCAGAGCAGGGCCTGGGCCGGGCCGGTGCCGCCAGGGGCCGCGCCAGTCCCGGGCAGTGTCGGCCCGCGTCCGTCGCCATCGCGACCCCGGCAGGTAGGCAGCGGGAGCTGCCGGCGGACGGCACCTGCCTGGCAGCGCTTCGCACCTGGTGGGCTACGAGCGCGTTGGGGCGGGCGGGCAGCCGAAGGGACCGGCTCCCGTTTCCCGGAGCTGGGATTCCGTCCCGTGCTGGCGGCGGAACAACTTTGCTGTGCCTTCAGCAGGGTGCCCGTGGGTTCCCCGCTTTGCTGGCTGCTTGCTCCCGAGCACGGCCTCTGCCGCCCGGCTGTCCCCTCAGTGGCTCTATTGGGCAGGCTGCGCGCATCGCCCGCTCACGGCAGCGCAGGGCGATGCTGGCTGTGGGACCCCGGCCCCCACAGGGTGGCCTGAAGGATGTCTGTGCTAAGGAGGGAATAAGATTTGGGGTTAGGAGCACGCTTTGGAGTTAGATGGGAGTTGAATGGCCCTCTAGGTCCATGGAGATGATTTCTGCCTACCAGGATTGAGGCATCTTCCCACGACAGAGCGGGGATATTTGTGTTTTTGCTGACGGCTCTGTAGCTCGTCCGACTCAGCCTGAGATCCTCCTTGAGCGTAACATTAGCCGTGCTCTCACCGGCTCTATAAAACCCAATGAAAGGAGATAAATAATGGTCTCGAAGTAATGAATGCCTGAAAACGAACCTGTGCTTACATCTGGTGCTGAGCAGCAGTTCTGCCTAAATGAAAAGGCACTCTTAGGATGTTGTACTTCATTGAGCATATACTACTGTAGGAGTGTCTTCAGCTCTACCAAATCCTTGGGAAAGGGGACTGGTTTTAAAGATGTTCTTATACATGCAATAATTTGCGAACATTGACAGAAAACCACCTTGGGAGCTTTAAGGTGTTATATGATATTTTAAGTCTTATTAAGCAGGCTGCAAATTGTCAGAACTTTGGCAAACAAAAAATAAAGATGCCTGTGCAGTAAGAATTTGCATAAGGCACAGCAGGAGCTGGCAAATATGAAGATGAGGTTTATAACAGTTAAAATTCTTGAAATAGGCTTATTGTTATGGTTCCATATTGCCTAGTATCTTTCAATTATACCAACAAAAACTCCTCCAGTCTGAGCGCTGGAAGCACTGAATGTTCCTTGATCCTAAGAGGAAGGAATGGGGAAGAAAATAAAAGAAAAAAAAAAGAAAACTCTCGTACCACTGTTTAGAAAGTCCAGTTGTCCTTGTAGTTTCAGGACAGTGCTGGGACCAGACACCAATTCCCTTACCTAATACTGCCTCTATCATGTTTTATGGTTTAGAAGTCCGTAATTTAGTTTCAAATCAGATACTGAAGGCTGTGCAGGTGTGGTAGCACAGAATCTGGGGCAGAGTGAGCTGCTCCAGAGTTATATCCAAACCTGGTTTCTCTGGCCAACAATATATCTGCTGGCATAAACTCAGAAATGAAACCTGCATCTTAATGAGCTTTTTCAACCTTGTGAAGCTGACTCATTTAGGCTAAATGACTTAAAAGAACATGTTGTTTGGGCTTTGGTTTATATGCTCTGCTGTATCTTTGGTTTTTCAATTTAAGATGTTACTGCTCCCTGTTGCCTATTCTACGACTCTGGCAGCATCTTATAGTAGTTCTCCAAGAAGGTTGGTTTAAACTGTGGGAGAAAGTTTATATTTCAGCATCAAGGCAGCTTTGCTTCTGGGATAGTTGCATATGAGTAAATTATTATCTGAAACCCAATGTCCATTTCCCAAAGGAATACATCAAAGTTTTTAGTGTCCATCAAGGACAAGAGATGAGGGGAGCTGTGAGTGCTGTTGAAGAACTTAAATAGGAGATTGAACCCAAAAAATTACACAAATTTGACTAGAGATACATAATTTACATAAAAATGGAAACATAATCCAAGCAAGCTAATTACTCATTGTTTAACTGACTCTAAAACATGAACAATCTAAAATTAACCCTTTTCTGTAGTAGGTCATACCAAGCAGTAGAGTTGTTTTAAAATCTATATATGTCCCTTGGACAAAGTGTATTTAAACTTACGTTTGTTATAGGAGAAAGAAATCAGGCTGTTGATAGCTGTGAGAATTTCTTATTTGTTCTCTGGATTTTCTCCCAGCCTTCCATTTTTTCGTCAATGACAATAATAAATTCAGTTATTAATTCACTATAAGGTCTAAAAATGTTTCTAAAAATAAACAGCAGCAAGCTGGCAATGAGCAAAATGGGCAAGAAAAATGATTCCTAGCACAGGAAAAAGTAAAAATATTAAGATGAGGTGCTTATATATAGTTTGCATAACAAAGCTCTTAAATACATTCCCTTGTCCTTAGTTTGTACTCCCAAAATGGTTATTCTCAGTCTTCAAATAGCATTCAGTTTACTTCAACAATTGGATTTTGCACGTGCAGTATTTGTGACATTTTGTGAATGTAAATGTATGAAAATTGGAAGTAACTTGGAAGAGAGTTCTTTTCCTGATTTTTTTGTGAAATTATCTCCACACCTAGTTTTTTGTATTATAAACAGGCATTTTACTGCAGAACAGGTTAAGGACAAAATTAAAATCTGTACAATAAGACATTAAACTTACACATCTCAGAATTAAGATAGCCTGGGTTACAGCTTTTGCTTTTTTAAACATATTATTTGTTTCTGTGGGACTCTACCTGCTTATTACATCAACTGCTGCTTTTTTTCATTCCAGACTGTTATAGTTGAATATTATGAGTGGCTGTGTTTTGGTTTGGTTAGACTTTAAGTTGAAGCTGCTCAGCTTCTTTCAGGACTGGGCATTTAGAACATATTCACTGGTGGGCCTGGAAAGTAGACTGGGAATGAAATTTGGGTTGGATTCTACAAAGTGAGTTAACAAAGTAGTTTTAACATAATTGCTCCTCATTTTTAGTGCTAGTATGAGAGCCTCTGAATGCAGCATAACCTTGGGATGGAGTAATAGGGAATCCACTTTGGTGGTCCTAGTGCTGTGCTGGAGTGCAAACACCAATGGTGGTTAAGTTGTGTTGACATTTACATGACTTGAGTGTCTGAGTAATGAGGCTCCAAATATTTTTACTTTTGCAGTATTTCCTGGAAATGTGTTGACTGTATAATTTACATGTGAGTTGCTCAGGTGACAATAACAGATGTGTCATAGCACTCTGTGCAGAAAAGTAGAGTGGACTTAAATCCTGGATGTGCTTAATGGATACCCATGTACTTCCTCTATCCTTGTAAATAATTATGCCCCCCTTCTGATTTCTGCTGTTAACAGAAATGGTGCTTGGCCCTCAACAGTGTGTGGTATTTATCTCCTTTTTCCAGTCAATCTTTATGGTTTCTCTATTTCCAAAACTTTGGAGATGAAACTCCACTGCTTGTTCCTGTTTGAAGGTTGTTCCTCTATTAAGCCCATCTTATTCACCCTTTGGTAGGGTGTCTTGTTTCTGTTTTGATTGTGCTTGTAAAAAACAAACTAAATACCAGATAAAATTGTACACTGTGGCTTACTTAGTGTACTGAATTGGTAGCTTATTCTCCTTTTTCTTTACCACTGCTGTCTCCTGAGAATGTTTTATCTACAACACCTCCCCTGCATTTGATAGCTGTTTTTTGATAACCTGCCTGTTGTCATGCAGCTGGCTTCCAGTTTATGGCTCAACTCATGTATTTCCTGTATTTTTTTTTTCCATTGCTTGTTCATTTTTCTTCTCATTCACACTTTTAAATAACTCCTTTTTTGGAATGCAGTGTCACATTGTAGGTCTTCCTCGCAGAACCATCTCCTAACTTGCCTGGTTATATCTGATGCCCTCTCTTTTTCCTTATCTTCAGTTTGGTTTTACCTGTTGTTTTTCTTCCAATGAGTTCACTGCTGTTGCTTTCCTTAGTATATTGCCTTTCCTATATGTCCTCTTTGTGCCCTGTAGTGTTGAGTAGGTAATGGGATTAATTTATGGTAAACTCTTTGGAATAGTATGACCCCCCATAATTTTTGGCTGTTACAACCCTATCTGACCCAGCACGGTCATTTGCGTAGAAGAGATACAAATGCAAAGAGAGGAAGTAAGTAGAGCATGCAAATACTTTTATTTCCATAGAAAATAGTAGTGGCTTAGTCTAGTGTAGTCCTGGCTTTTCTTAAGAATCTGCTAATGAACTGGTTTTACCAAGTGAACAGAGATACCATCTCATTTTATCTTCTGTTCTAGCAAAGTTGCCTGTTTTGCTTGTTGAGTCAGATGCTCAGGGAAGAAAGTGCTGTTTGACATGGTCACCTCTCCTATGTCCTGGCAATGCATCCTCAGTATGGTGGGAAGGAAACTCTTAACTTCCTTATCTCCTCTGTTGTTTGCACAGCCTGACACAAAGCAAGCATTTCACGGAAATTCTGGCTCACAGGTGTAACGTATTTGTTGTTTTCCAGCCACCCTTCACAACCATTCTCTGCCAGACCTTTGTCAGAACCGCGTGCCTCGGGTTGGTTTGTCGGATCACTTTGGTGGCAGGAGAGTTCAGAGGGCAGTGAGTGACCCTGTCAGGCTGTGCTGCTTCCCTCTCCTCACAGAAATGCTGTGTCATTGCTTGTTGGGCTGCTACAAGCAGGATTAAATCATTCCACTTAAGTCCTTTTCTTTTTCAAAGATGAGAAACTTTGATTACTCTGGACTAGAATATCTAGGTTTTCACCTCACCTCTTAAAAAAGCCCCACTCAGGGGTAAAAAATAATCACAGGTTTCTGAGACAAGTACCCAAACACTTTCCGTGGTGTTGTACCTGCCTTAAATTTCATGCCCATACTGGGAGATTACCTGCAAAGAACTTGTTTTCCTTTATCCATGTTCAATTTTAATATTGGGTTGTTTGACAAAAAACCTGATGGTGTGTGAGTTGTTTTCCACCATTTTTTATGTTCTCTATGGCTCAAATGCAAGCCTGATTACAGACAAATGTGTGGGAATGAATAAATGGCTTCAGTTGTGGTAGAAACAATAAAGGCACGGACATGGCAGTAGGGACTAATGAATGGCAGCAGCACCAGGAGATCCTGTTTCATCCCTGCTGAGTACTGTTTTACCTCTCTGGCCTCAGGTGCCACACTTATTCAAGTGAGGCTGGTGATGCTTCCTCCTTGTGTCAGAGAGTTGTTTATTTACTGACCAGGAATTAAAAAAAGGTAGCATGGGAGTATTAATCACAGTTTGTGGAAACCACAGGTTTGTGTTGGCTACAGGGATTTCAAGAAGAAAAGTCAGGAAGCTTGGGTCCTTCAGGTCATTTGAAATAAAGGGTGAGCCAGTATGGATGGCACTGTGAGCATTATACACTTAAAGGTAGTTATACCAGAACTCAGCTTCCTTTGTTTTGATTTAGATTAGACAAAGCATTAACTAATATGGGTAAATCCCAAAGTGACTTTTGAAGGAAATAGACAAAAATCTATAGTAAAATTACTGGTATTGTAAGATGATATTTTCCATAAAGATTGCATATAAATCACTATATGACATAGTGTATCTTTCACCACAGTTCCAGAGACAGACAAGTTTTATATTAAGTTTTCCATAACCTACTTAATTTAGTTCACAATGAAATAAAATGGAAGATGAAAGTGGTCAAAGATACATAATTAGTTTTAGATTGGCTGCCTTTTACTGAGGAAGAGAGAATCTGAAATTTACTTCTGTTAAATTTGTACAGTTCATTCTGTTAAAGCCAACAGAGTTTATACTGTAGATGTTCTAGAAATACTTGAGGTCAGCATGTGATGTTATGCTCACAGAAAACATCCCTATTAGTGCTAATTAGAGCAACCTGGCTAATTCCTGTATGGTTTACTGTAAACAATTACATAAGAAATGAGGAATGGCTGAAGACTTTCAAGGGCAAGTAGCCACTGTCTGATATTGCTGAGGAACTTCTACAGGTGAGAGCGCTGCTAGGAAAGTCTGTGAGAAAGCCCAGGTCTTGGTGGAGTGGGATTTAAAGTTCCATAATTCTTATGGCAGAAATGTGTCTTGTAGGAGTTTTCATAACAAACCGAGGAGTATTATGATGTCCCTGCTGAAATCAGTAAAGTGAAATACTTTTCATAAAGCAGTTGGATTCTGTGGTAGCTGCATGAATATTTAGAAAAGCAAAAGGAAAACAAATGCCTGGAAGTAGGGATTACTTCCTTTGCTAGGTGCTAGGAGGTGAGACCAGTTTCAGAACCCCTTTTTTTCAGACTTACAGGATGAGACAGGTTATAAGTTTGAGTTGCTGATTGTTAGAGATGGAGGTGTCTGAGTGCTGAGTTTCTTGCCCCAGGTTCTTCTTGGATGCAGAGGTGGTGGATTGCAGCTCTCCAAACACAGTGCTGACGTATCTTGAGTGGAAAGCAGATTAGAGGAAGTTATTGAGTCAGTCCCCAGATGTTCATTGGAAAATTAAGCTGGAAGGGTGAATTTTGTCACTTAATGCCTTTTTTTTGAGTGGGAACTTTTCCACTGTGTATAGAGAGCTTTGATTCAGGCCCTCAGATGGATGTCACTTGAAAGTCTTTTATTTGATCTGACGTTCGTCATTCCTCTGTCAGTATTTTTCCTTTGGTTTTTCTTGGTTTTGTAATTCCTGTCCTGCTATGCAGAGGTTAGATTAACAGTTGTCGGTAGATTTTTACTGTCCTTTGAGAATGCTGTGCTGCTGAACTTTCTGCCAGTTTCTGCCTTTTTCATACATTAATTGCATTTGTTAGGCTGAGAATGATGAGGGCTTTTTTCTCCTCTGTTTTAGAGAACTCAACACTTAGGTTGGAAAGTTCCCAGGAGAAAGTTTGTATCTATACATTTTCCCACTCTACAGAACTTACTTTAAAATGCTTTTTGTAATCAAATAGTTGTGGTAAAACCAAAGAATTTATATTTTCATGAAGGAAATAGGTCTTTTGGAGTAAGACTATGTACCACTGTCAGGACTCCGCTAACAGAAACCTGACAAATTGGAGCCCTTGCTTCAATTCATTGCAAAGTTCAGCTATTCCACATTATGCCTTGATGTTGATCCCATTTAAGCAATCCCTTATTTAAAAGGGAGAAGTTTTAAGCTCTTAGATATGAAAAGGGCATTAACAAGACTACAGTTAAAAATAAAGGGCTTCACAGCAAATATAAGCAGCAACAGAGTTCAGAGAACTTCTGATTTCTTAGGAAATTACTCTTTTGCTTGTCAAGTCTTAAAGCTTGGTAGGTTTTGGGTTTGAGAGCCTAGCTGGCAGCTCAGTAACACTCACTCCTCCCTAGCGGGATGGGGAGAAAATTGAAAGAGTGAAAGTCAGAAAACTCATAGTTGGGGCAAAGACAATTTAGTAGGCAAAGCAAATGACACCATGCCAGCAAAGCTTCAGCCTTCCATTTCCTCTCAGTTTTGTCAGTTCAGCTGATTGCAAGGCAGCCTCTCAGTGTGCATTTGTAATATGGTCCAGACTGGAGGTGTGTATTTTAAAGGCTTTGGGTTTTCCCCTGGTAATCTGAATGATGTAATGGCTCTACTGCCGTCACTACCAAATGTTTGAGTTTGTGCAATAGGAGAGGTAGCGACTTGTGAGGATAGTGCAGAAATGAGCTAATCTAGAAGAAGGAAAACCTGAAAATTTCTCCACCTAAAATGTTCACTTGGACATAAGGTAAATATTCATTGTCATCTGAAATAGCCTGTACTTCCCAGATGCCTGAAGATAGGGCTGTAAAATGCGCTTTCTCAGAAACATTAAAATTTAGAGGTGTCTTCTGAACTCCTGGAGTAACTTTTTTTTAAATTATAGTTTGTGAAAATGTGAAGTTTGTTCTTGTTGGTAATGTTCCTGTGTGTGATATGGAAAATCTAGGTAAATCAGTGGAGACTTTTGCCTTGAGGTGCCACTTCTAGACCTTCAAAGTGAGTAGGTGAAGGGCAAGTGCTTTCCATGGGTGTCCATGTCCTGCCTCTGCAGCTGGTGGGTTCCCTGGATTGCTTTTGCAAGGTAAGGTAATTCTTATCCTGGAGCAGTTCTGCATACAAAGCTGGTCCAGGCTGTTGGGTTGGGCTAGTCCTGTTCCCACCTGATCAAAGCCTTCTGAAACCAATTGCGCCTTTTTTTCACCCCAGCCAGGAGTTACACAACAAACAGTCAGAAGTTCAGAGGCCTCGGTGCCAGGGAGGACTTTGGTTTGGGAGGAAAC
Organism: Rhipidura dahli; assembly: GCA_013399225.1. NCBI lineage: Eukaryota > Metazoa > Chordata > Aves > Passeriformes > Rhipiduridae > Rhipidura > Rhipidura dahli. The sequence goes on from VXAC01007865.1 coordinate 86,507, forward strand.
TGACTTCCAATAAGGAAGGATATGGATTGAAAATACCACAGTTGCTTCACTGTATTTTTTTTTGTCTCTGCTCAAGAAGCAAGGCGTAAAGGGTGGGGTTTTTTTCTGGTTTAACAAGTTCTGAGCAAAACTGGCAGTTTTGCCACTACCAGAGAGAGATTTTGCTCCCTCCTCTTACTCTCGGCTGGTCTGGTAATGCCTTCATCCTGGCACCAGCTGTGGTGATCACAGGATCATCCCCTGAGCTGGCTGAGCTTGTTAGACTGGTGGGAAGCTGTCCACAACCTTTCTTCTCCTGGGTTAGTTTTCTCCTAGGTTAGTGAGTTGATTTAGCTCATGCAAGGGTCTGATGTCTGCCAAAACTGGTGCCAAGTATGCAGACACCAAGAAGGAAAAAAACAGTGTGGTGGAAGAGACTTGTGCCTTTTTATAGTATTGGTTGGTTAGATTGATTCACCCCCATGTCAAGGAGCCCTTGGCACGCCATAGGGAAGGTGCCACTCAACTGCCACCACCTCCTAGACTGGGCTAACAAAAACAAAAGATAGTGGTAGTGCAGGGCAAGAGCCTTGCTGGGCTTTCCTGTAGTGACTGTGAGTTGCTACAGACTTGCTGAAGTAATGCTGATACCAGGCAGAGCCTTCCTCACCGCTACATCTCCGAGGGTTATCCAGAGCAGATCCATGGTTCAGGTTCTCTTTAGCAGTCTCACTCTGCAAAAAGATATCTGCTGATTCGTTTTTGGAAAGTATCGATTATTCACCAGGACCGTGGGTTATTGCAACTGCTGTTAATGGATGGAATTTTATGAAGAGCAAGCTGGTGACACACAGAGCACTTTCTGCTTTGTCATCCTGCATGTGGCAGGTTGCCCAAACCAGCAAGGGAGAGGCCCCCAGCAGCAGAGGCTGCCAACATACAAACTCTTTCAAGTGTCTGCCCAGGGCTATGGTTGCCCTTGGGTTTTGGGGCTATTGCTAAAACTTGGTACCTCTGGCACAGATCTACCTGAAAATAATTAGAGATATTTATATAAGTGCCTCTGTTGTCTAATGGCTGGATTTTTATCTCACTGAAGATGTAGTTTTAGGTGAACATTCCTGAGATTGTTCAAACTTGCAGGAATAAAATACTCCTTCTGTTGCTTCAGGTACACACAGGACTGTAGCTTTAATATAATATAGCGAAGCAAAAAATCATCTTTTGTGAAGGTTGTGAAATTATCCTTTGAGAAGGGTGTTCAAAACCTGTGCTCTCACTTTTTCTGTTTTTACATGTGTATGTTCCCCAGCTAGAATTGGAAAAGTAGTATCCATCACTAATATTACTGTTAACTGTTGCATAACAGTTCTGATCTTTAAACCCCTTTACCGCCATTACCAAAGTCCTCTTCCCAAAACCTTTGTGAGCTAAAGGAATTTTAGCACGAAGGTTTAGAGAAGAAGTCAGAGGTGACAAGATTACAGACCAGTTTTCAATGACTGCCTTTTTTCATCTGTGTTTGTGTGAATGCTTTTCAGGTTTGTGGGCTCGGTGCCCAAGGAATGTATACATAGCATTCAGTATGGCTGTTTCTCTAAGTATGGACACGTTGTCAGGGTTTGCTAATTAATGCTGGTTGTACAGTGCAAAGTACATATGTGATTAAGTACCAACAACTGTGTACTGACCCATTTATTGGAAATTAAGTTTAACATAATTCAGAGTTATGTGGAGGAAGAGCTGATAATGCTTTCCAGTCTACTCTTAGATTTTCCACTTTTTTCTTTTTCAATGTCCCGTCAAATAAAATTTCACTGTGTGTAAATGTTTTTTTTTTCTTTTCACTAATATGCTTAAACTTTTATACTGAAGATACATATATTACATATATATATATAAAAGATCAGTTATGACCAGCAGGAAAACTGGTCTTTTCCAGCCTTTTGAATGCACTTATCAATACTTTGAACTGAAAGAAGTTTCCAGGTGACTAATTGCAGGAGAAAACTAAAAACTTTTAATTCGGTTTAAAAAGTACAAGACTTTAAATACCACTTTCTGGGCAAGAAAGCTAAAAGTCATCACTCTCCTTTAAGACTGACGTTTCAGGCTTAGCCACAGGAAATATGATTTCCTGGCTTCGATCCAAGCATATTGTTAGATTGGCAGAAGATACTGAAATCTCAGCCAACCCCTGCATGGGATTTTATTCAACAGAAAAATATCGCAAGTCATCCTAACGCTGCAAATGAATCATGAGTCGCCTTAGGAAATGCTCCCCTAGGACAGACATGCCACAGATGAGGAAGCAATGAAGCTGCCAGGCCACTCCCCCAGACAGTTTCTCTCGAGGAGAACAGCCTTCATAAGGGACGTCTCTCCAGACACTCAGTTATTTTATCCTTTGTTTCACAGGGGCAGCCCCGAAGCTGCGAGAAGGGCAGCGCGAAGCAGCGGCAGAAACTTCCCAGCCACTTGTTTCCGCACGGGAGAAGCAAATAGGAGATCATGAGAGAACTTTAAAGGTAGGGGGAGATACATTTCAAAACCTGTAATTTAGTTCTGACATTGATAAATAATCAGAATGTAGACTTTCTTGTAAAAGTTGTCCTTTGTGGGTGAAGAGTGAAGGAAATCTGTTCTCAGGATGGGATTAAGGTCATGAAGAAGTTACCCTTGTAAGTGGGATGTGGAGCTTGTCAAGAGCCTGGCTGCTTTGGAGTAGGGTTCTAGGAGGAAGAGAGGAAGCTTGTAATCTGCTTCATCTAGTCTAAACTTTTAATACGTTTTCATAAAGAGTTATTATGAAGAATTAATGAAAAATAAACCAAACAGTAGGAAACAAAACCTGAAATTTCTTAATCCATGTGAAAACATAAAGCATTTTTCTTAAAAGGAGAAAAAAAAATGTAGCATGATATAAGTAATGATCTAAGCAAATGAGTAGTTGGTGTGGTTTCTTTATATTCATCATAAAGATACCATTCTCGGCAGCTGTGTCTGATGACTGTGGGGGAGTCAGTCTGCCCTCATGCTTCACACCATCCTGCTTCCACTAAGCAAACAGGAAGGTGTGCTTTGGAAAAGAATGGCACCCTTTCACTAATTTTACATCTCCACATACAAATGAAGTGAAGGTGCATATCATAGCCCCTTTGCTCTGGTTGTGGTAGGAAATTTGATCCTGGCTAAGGGCTGTGTTAGAAAAATAGAAAAAAAGGGAACCAAAGCCCAAAGTAGGTTCAGTTGTAGGGGTGTGTGTTGGGGTGGTAGAGCAGGATGAGAAGAGGAAGGAGAATGAGGTATTTTTGGGTGTTTTCAGAGCAGCCTCAGGTGTTTTCTAGGTTTTGTTTCTACTGTTAACATGCTGCCCGGGGTTATGTAATACTACTACAGTCTTAACTTTCTGCAGGCAGATGCACAGCCAGAATTCCTGCTGGCACTGCTGAGTAATTTGTCTGAGCAATAGGGGATTTTTGTCAGTGGGATGGCTGTGCTGGCAGCAGTCGGTAGGGTGGACATAGTTATAGAGAGGCACTAATGAAACCTCAGAGGAAGGCTGGAGAGAGGGAATAACCTCAGAGGAAGGCAACAGTAGAATGGGTTGAGTACAAAGGGCTGTTTAACGCTAAACAAAATTAAGATGAAAATATAAGGGAAACTTCTTTCAGCTCTTTTCTTTTCTTTGATTTGCCACAACCATTCCAGTAGTACTGAATCAAGTCCTGCCAAGTTGGGCAGACAGAAACACGTATTTGTAAAGTGGCAAAGTATGGGTTTCCTAATTTATGGGTTTGGTCTTAAAAGTTTTTTCATTACTTTAGTCGATGCTCACAGATTTACGTCAGCTAAGGAATCTAATCTCACTTCAGATCTTGTACTACAATTTGAGAGGCACTGAGAATTTTGCCACAACTCCAAAGGCTTGGGAGATCTGAAGCCCTCATAAATGGGAGTTTCACAAATGAAGTATGAAGGCTCATTTTAGAAGGTGTATTTGAAGACGGTGCCATGTTCTTTGTGGCATAAGCTGTCAAAATGCATTTTAGGACTAATGGGTAGTTTTTCTGAGGTAGTAGTTGTGATTAAAAAAAAAATCTTTCATGAAACCATGGTGGTCACACTTGATCCATTTAATACCAAAGTTATGCTAAACCAAAGCAGTGATAAACACCGGCATATTACAGAAATGCAGTTTTCAGAAATGGTTTTCTTCATTCAGGTCTGTTCATTCCGTTGGTAAGGCTGGTAATTATTGTGGATTAGTAGTGCCGCACAAGATTGTTGTATTTTCCTACAAATATATGCAGGAGGAGGGGAAAAACACTAATTAGGAAAGCCCTGGGCAGATGAAAAGAATAAAATAAATTAATGGAATGTGTCAGCAGTTACGTATCTCATCCTGGAGTACCGTATGAGGAGGCACTAGACTTGCAGTGTTGTGGAAAACTAAGCTCTGCAAGGAAGCTCAGTGCTCCAACGAACAAGAAAATTTATAGTTCAGTATCTGACAGGTATGGAGCTATTCATGGGTGGATTAGAAAGACAAAATTTAAAGCCAATTAAAAGCAGAGCTCAGAAAATTCAGATGCAATTCTGTTCCCTTATGACAATTTTGCTACTGAAAATAGTAATTGTTGAACACTGTGAGTGGTGTTTCAATATTCCCTAATACTTTTTGTTTTCTCTGTTCAGGCACAGAAGGAAGAAGACAATCCTCCAAACACGATGGAAGCGAACGGGCTTACACCAGTGCCAGACTCCTATGACTATGATCTCATTGTCATTGGTGGAGGCTCAGGTGGTCTGGCAGCTGCCAAGGTATGAGGGGGAAAGTACAGACTTATACTTTCCTTGTAAGCAGGTGGGTGACACCCTCAGTGTCTTGGATTTGGGTATCTTTAACACTGTAGGGGCACAGCATTTCTGCCTGATCAGTGAAATTTCTTTGGAGGTTAGTGTCAATTACACAATATTCTTTTCTTTGTGTTCTGAAGAAGGAAAACCTGGTGTACTCCTTAATATTCCTTAATACTCCTTAGTAAAATGAAATTTGGTCCCCACTAATGGGAGATGATGCTGCTGGAAAACAGCAGGTAGATATCTTAAGTGTTTATTAGTAGTTGAACTTAACTCATAAATGAAAAGTTTTCACAACTATTCAACATTAACATCAGGAGGTATCTACTTTTATATAAAAGTACTATCTTTTCAGACGCAGTTGTGTATCTTGTTTTAATTCTTGTCAGTATTGGAGAGTCTGTGGTTTTTGAGCTTACATAGTTGCATAAATGGAAATTTTGCCTATGCTTAAGCAGAGTTACAGTCTCACCCTTCATTTCCAGGGTCTGGTATTTCTTGCCTGTAGTCAGATTGGTTAGGATATTGCTATTAGAAGGGTATCTAGAATTAATTAAAAGAATCCACAGTGGTACAAAATATACCAGCTCTTAGAACTGTCATTATCCCAAATATTTTAAACTTGCTGAAATTTAACCTAAGTCAGTAGCTCTCCTTTACATCAGTAGGCAGGCATGTTGTGTCTCTTCTGTCTGAGGTAGGATTAACTTTAGAAATGAATTGAACATTCCTGTAAATAAAACTACATCATTGCTTAAGACCTGAAGCTGGATTATTCCTCCAGTCAGGGGGCATTTCTTTTGTTCTCAAGAAGTGGAGGAGGTCATGGTACAGTGAAAGAAAATAAGGAGAAAGTATTTTAGCATAGCACTGGATTCACACTGAACCCTGGTCCCCTAGAAGTACTTCTGTTATAATGGAAATGTGCAGGGATAAGTGATGGATTGTAGGTCCATAGTCTATTTATGTAATTTTCTTCTTTCCTATCAGTAGGGGCACTGTTGTCATGGTGTAGGATTGAGGATTGGAGGTAAGATCTATGAAAATTCTGAGCACCACAAAGAGAAGCAAACACTGAGGATGGAGATGTTCTGGGATGGGAGGGAGTAACAAGAGTAAAATAGAGTTTGCACTAATGCAAAAAGAGTTTGCAGTAATAAGAAATCAGCTGTTGAAGTTTGCATAAGGAGACTGCTTTGCTGTACACATGTGCTATGTTGGGAAGCTACAGCAGTGATGTTCATTACATCATTTTTTCAGTTGTAGGACAGAAAAGGTGTGCAGTAGGAGGATAAACTGCCTTATTCTTTTAATTTTGTGTACAAAGTATATTGATTCTTAGTGTTCTCAACTGATTGTTGAGTAGAGCAGAAGATGGTAAATCAATAGAGTCAACACCACTATCAGTAGTAATGTGCGTATTTCAAATCAGTTTCATGTAGTTGAAGTGAAGCTGTTTTATACACATAAACTTTTGACTTTTACTTAGATAGTTCAATATTTTTTAATGAATTAACTAACAGTGCTTAAAGAAAACCAACAAACAACCAAAACAGAAAAAGACCCCAGCTACACAGCTCTCATACGAAGTTCCAGATATCTGCACTCAGGTTTGCAGCAGTTTAACTAGATTGGTTAAATGTGTGCTTTTCACTCTTGACACATGCACCTTTGTGTGCACATCTTCCTCTCTACATGGTGCTCAGAGTTTGTTCCTTTGGAGGCATGTCTCCACAGTGAGTGCAAACACTGCCAGGCTGACTTGGTACAACCCAGCTGCAAAGTCAGACCGGTGCCAGGCCCCTGCTCTCCGTTCACACAGAACAGCTCCAGCCCTGAGCAGCCTTGCTGTGTTCTGCAGCCCTGCACTGAGCCCTGAAAGGTTTGAGAGCCTGCAGGGCAGGTTTGTGGCTGTGGGCAAATCCCTCGGCAGCAGTGGTTGTATCTGCGTGTGATCTCAGCCGAGGTGGCGATGCGATGCTGGGCTGTGCTATGTGAGCATGTAGCTGAGTGAGGCTTGGCAATCCGTGCAGTCTAACCCTGGGAAAGCTCTTTGGAGCAGTGTTTAAGGGCTGTCATTGTAAAGGAGCTGTAATACCACGTCTCAGTCCCTAAGCACCTTTCTGAGGAACTTTCTCAGAGGTGCTGCTAATGGATAGGAGTTAGCTTCTTGGCCAGCCTAGATCTTTATTGGAAGTGGAAATCCAGTACAGCAGTATTTTCCAAAGGTGTCTGTAGCCTGTGTTATTTGAAGTGTGATTTGCATTTTGCATGAAGTAAAATAGATTTAAAATTGAAATTCAAAGTGTCAACTATTTGGATTAACAAGTATTACTGGTAATAGAACGCTGAAGGCTGTCCAGCTCATGCCAATGCCCAAGGCCTTAGAGTAATATCCTGTCTCTGGAGTTGTTACTGCTTACATGTTTAAGAGCTCATTGTATGATGCCAGCATAGCTGTGGCTACTGCAGGTAGCAAAGTTACTCTGCTGCATCTCATAGGAGGAGTCTGTCATTGCTGTTTCTCAGCTACATAGTGCTTCCCTAAATGAGTTTCCATGGTGGGAGTTACTGCTGTCAGTTTTTGCCTTTTTCTTAAAAAACACGAAGGGAGCAATGAAATAAGTATATAGTTCTCAGTATCAGGCATTAATTGTAGATTAGCTAATGAAACTTCTCAGGGGAAATACAGAATCATAAACTTGTTAAGGTTGTCCTGCTTGGCCATGTGACTGCTTATGTCATTGTCTGATGTGGTTTCAAACAAATATTGAAGAAACCATCTTTGAAGGGAAAACTGTATTAATTAGGAATTTGTTAAGTATGTTGAAAGTAGATGGGCATGTTGGGAAATAGTCTGAACAAAGTGACAGGGTGGAAGAGTGAAGATGTTGGACTCAGAGTCTCCTGTGTATTGGCTAGAGCCATGCTGTTGTGTAGCAGGATGAATGTCTTTTTTCCCTTTCATCTTCTTTTTCCTACTGAATGCACAGATGAATTCAGAAGATTAATGACTGTCTGTCTGTTCCCTTGCAAGTCGTTCATTGTTACTTAATTAAAAGTCACAAAGCTTTTCAGCAATGTATGATGTTATCATCTGCTCCAAATTTAACCTCTAATATTTAGATATGTGTCTTATTTAATTTGTTTTGCAGGAGGCTGCCAAATATGAAAAGAAAGTGATGGTGCTGGACTTCGTCTCGCCTACGCCTCATGGAAGCTCGTGGGGTAAATTTATCTTCATTGCAATCTTGTTATAAAGGAACTTTGCTCAAAGACTCTGATTCTCATGTTTGAAATCTGCCACACTGATGTCAAAACCGCATTCTCTTCCTTTCTCCCAGGTCTTGGAGGAACATGTGTAAATGTGGGCTGCATACCTAAAAAATTGATGCACCAGGCAGCTTTACTGGGACAAGCCTTGCAAGATTCACGCAAATTTGGATGGCAGTTTACAGAGGAAGGTAAAGAAGGACACTTTTTTCAGTTTTGTCGTGTGCTGAGGTGGTTCTCACAATCAGGATCTTGTTGCACCGCAGCATGTGCTGGCTTTAACACTGTGAAACAATTTTGGAGATGATGAGACTGTTGTGTGAATTAAAGCAATAAGGTACTGCTCCATTTCTGAATGTACCACAATATCTAAGGGAGTACCCCAGAATGTTACCTGACAGAAACTCCTTATAGTTGTAAGCAAGGATTTCTTTTCCCTAAGTGTCTATCACTACTATGTAGGAAGACTGATTTTATTTTCACTAGCTCTGATACGCATGGTTATAGAATTATGATTTATTTAGGCTGTAATCCTGTAGTGGGGAGCATGCAGAGGCACCTCTCAGAAATGCATTGTCTTCTTTTATTGAGCAATGTCACCTGCTCACAGCATCTGTCAATATAAACCTGTCAATAATGCAGTAAGTCCTAATTTTCAATGTTTTAAATCATACCTGTTGACCTCTCATGTTGTCCATACTGATGTAAGTGTTTGAGTAGATTTACCCTGAAATAAAACAGGAGTAAGACAAACACAGTATGACTGGTTCATGAAAAGAATCTGTTTGAGAATACAAGTTTCGCTATGGAAAAAGAAAAACTCAGACTAAAAGGTGAACCTTCCTCTTTTGTTTCTGACAGTCAAACACAACTGGATGACCATGACAGAAGCTGTTCAGAATTACATTGGTTCACTGAACTGGGGCTATCGGGTTTCACTGAGAGACACGAAGGTCACGTATGAGAATGCGTATGGAGAATTTGTTGGGCCACACACAGTTAAGGTACTCCTTAGCCATTGTCTGCTGTGTCTTCCTGTAGTGCTGTCTGAATAGAGATGCTTTTCAAATAGAATAAATTTTCCTCACTTAGGACTATTATTTTGTCTGCAGGCAACAAACAAGAAAGGAATCGAGAAGCTGTACACAGCTGCGAGATTTATCATTGCCACTGGTGAACGACCACGCTACCTGGGTATACCTGGAGACAAGGAATACTGTATTAGCAGGTAAACACAGAGAGGAAGATGAAGTAATTTCTTGTGTGTAACTGCTTCCTCATACTGAGGAGCACAGTCTGCTTGAAAGAAATCTCTGTACTCAGGTATCAGGGAAAGTGGGAATAACATAGCTGCTGATGTTGTGAAGTTGGCAGAAATCTGTCTTCATGCACTGGGGCAGCCTTGAAACCCAGCACAGTTTTTTTTCTAGCTACTCAATGAAGATAATTCAACTTTGGAGAAAACTGGTTTCAAGTGTCTGGTTAATTGCTGGTTATATGAAGATAAAATGTGTTTTCATATCAGAGTAACTTTTAAGTTACTTGATGTAGAAACAGAGGTTGGAATTACAGGCTGGCAAACCTAGAGCAATGAAATAAATAACTGGCATAATCCCTCTGAAACCAAAACACCATGTGGTATGTTTCTCTTCTCATAAGTAGTAATGCAATTAAAGATAACAGATAATAAAGCCTGTAAAGTGGTGCTTTAAAGTAGCATCAAGGTGGAGGAGTCAGGAATTCCAGACTTAAAGACTGTCAGATTGGGGCTGTCTCTGTAGTCTCCGCTGAGTTCCTTGGGATATAGGAGTTATGCTACAGCCTTTGCTTGCACAATCACATTGTATTCCACCCCCCTGACAAAGGGACACTTATTTTAGATTTAAATCTTCAGAGAATTGTATTGCCAAATTCTAAGTGTCTGCTGAGTGAGTGTGGTGCCTCCATGAGTCCTGCCTTTGTGAAGAAGCCCTGGTTTTATTATAGCCTAGGTCCAAAGTGTGGTAGAACTGATGTAGCTTGATGAAGCAGTTGAAAGAAAAGAAAAGCAGGCAAAGGAGCATGTTTTCTGTAATTTTGTACTTCTGTTTTTGCTTGTTACTGTGGTTTGCATTAATGTGGTTTGTTGTCTGTGTTTATCTGTCACTGTGTGTCATTCTTTAGCAAAAGGATAAGTCTTCAAAGTGATGGTGATATTTTATCTTAGAGCTCAACCCCTTCCTCTTTCAGTTCTCAAGAGCTAAAATTTGCAGCAAAATATTCAAAGCAAGATTCAGAGGGGAAATAAGCACCTAAATTTTTTAACAATGTGTCCTAAATTTCTGTTAAAACACCCTCCACATTTTTGTGGTGATTCAGACTTTTCATACTCCTTTTTTTTTGTATGTATACTCCTAAATATAACCTTTTCATCTGTCATGTACTGCTCTTGTATTCCAGATGAACTTCCAAAAAATTAAACAGGCTTTTTTTAGTGATCAGGAGAAGGAATAAAGTTCTATTCTTACAGAAAAGAATAGATAAATATAAAGAACAATACATTCTTCTGACTGCCTCTAACTTTCTTTTCCTTTTTCCTTTCTTTTTTTTTGTTTTTCCCAGTGATGATCTTTTCTCTCTGCCTTACTGTCCAGGGAAAACCCTGGTGGTTGGAGCTTCCTATGTTGCCTTGGAATGTGCAGGATTTCTTGCAGGCCTTGGATTAGATGTCACTGTAATGGTGAGATCCATTCTCTTAAGAGGATTTGACCAGGACATGGCAAACAAAATTGGCGAATATATGAAAGAACATGGAGTCAACTTCATTAGGGAGTTTGTACCAATTAAGGTAGGCTCAAAGTGACTACAGTTGATTGGGATATACTTGTCATAATGTTTTGAGATGTCAATTATTTTAATTAATGCAAAAGTTGAACTTGCATTACAGTGTCTGCTGTGATATACAATGGGGTAATTTTTGTTTTAAACTAACTCCATGAAACTTAATTAAAAGGTATAATTTAATATTAAAATTCTGTGAGATTACAAAATTCACTGTTTTAATCAGAATTAGTTGGGTTAGTGTATGTTGCATTGACAATGTTATATCTGCTTGTCCTGATTCTGCAAATGTTGAATGTACTTAAATTCAGCAGTTGTCCTGAAATCTGTGAAATTTCTTGCAGGCCCATAATTAAGCAGATACATAATTTCCTCTAGGACCAGGGTCCAGTGCATCACAAATAGTCACATTTTTCATTGCCATTTTTCAAATTCTCAGCCCACAAATACTGTTTATATTCCAGGGATTTGTGGACTGTCCAGGAAAGTAAATGGGCTTTGGAGGTATCCATCTGTGTTGTTTACTTGTCAGAGTCCTTAAATACTTGCTCAGTTTTTGTTGAATTCAGTAAAAGTGCTCACATAGCTAGTTACATGTATCTATAGGCACATGTATAGGCAAATTCAGGTTGAATTTAGGCCAGATTAGAAGTTCTGGAGCTTTTCTAATGCAAAATTGCCCTATCAAAGACTTCAGAGTGTGATAACAGTATTTTTCTTCATGTTTTTTTCATAATAGTGCTTAATTATTTTGAAATAGGAAATCATGTATTAAGCAATTTCAATTTGGTGTTAAACCAGCTTTCTGCTGAGTTTAACTCTTTAGAGATTAAACCATAAAATTCAATGAAGACTGTTCATTTCCACTCTTAGCAGTACCAAGAGCAGCTTTAAAAATGCTCTTGCCAGTTCCCCCTGTGGGTCTGAGCCTTTCTCACAAAATGAGAGCTCCTGTGAGAAGTCAAAATGGATGTCTCAAGGAAATTAGTTTTTATGCATGTTTTTGTTGCATAAATCCCATGCTGTATGAGAAGCAGGGATGATTATCTAGGTTTTGTTTCAGACACAGCTTTTTGTAAGCTCTAATGGGGGATGAGAAAGAAGGAAGCTATTTTTACAAGCAGATCATTACAACTGAATGGCAAGCAGGCTCCTCCAGATGTATCCTGTGATGAGGAGTCCATCACCACAGCCACAAAAGTGCTTCTGTGTATTTCACCCTGTCCCTTCACTATGTCTTTGATTTCAATGGGAATAAAATATTTGGCCCTGCTTCTGGTTGACAATATCCTTCAACTTAAGTTGCTGGATAGGTTTTTAGCAAGTTTTCTCACATCTTTCAAACACTGTGTTAGAAGTTATGCATGTTGTGCTTATTAAAACCCTTCATTGGGATGCTTGAAGGCAGAAGATAAATTATAAATAATGCTGGCTTTTAACAGAAGCAGTTTAGCACAGTGATCCTTTAAGGTTGGTAGGATGGCACAGTTGGCTTTTTTAAATTAAAAAAAAAAAAGGACAGGATTAAAAACTTCATCAGAAACTGCTTTTTCTGCCTCTAAATACTGAACATGAAATAGGAACCAGGGTGTTGTTGAAAAGTACCTTTTTATCTGTAAGAACACTAAAATTCTGCAGAATTATGTTAAGTGTTGCACACTTACATGTCTCTTGTATGTCCTGCTGAGGGTTTTCTATGACAGTGGCTTCCCTTGGGTGGAGGGAATGATGGCAGCAGGTGGAGAAAATGTCTGATGGTGTTTCCAGGCCATGTAAGAGTTTCCTTCCTACTCACTTCCTCTGTCCCCAGTGAATACAACAGGTCATGTTATGGTCTTGGACATGAACTTAACCATCAGTCCACTTTTATAAACAGAAATGAGATTTTGTTGTGTTGGTCATAAGAATAAATGCAGGGACATAGAACAACACATTAAAATATGCAGGTAGAAATGTAAAGAATCTTTAGAGTAAGTGCTTCATTTTAGGTCATGGTTAAAGCTCCCTCAGTGATACGTGGTGGGAAAGATATACATTTGTATATCTTTTTATTTGAAACTGACCTTTTTTTTTCTTTTTTACTCCATGGAACCCCCAAAATAGGTTGAGCAGGTTGAAGAAGGAACTCCTGGAATATTGAAGGTTACAGCCAAATCCTCAACAGGAAACCAAATGATTGAAGGGGAATACAATACTGTGAGTCCTGTCTGTATGCATGAAGAATGTGAAATAGCCTTCCCTTTAATGCTGAGATTTTGTGGGGTGTTTGTATCCACACTTTAGATTTTTAAAAATTATAGTAGTAATTACAATATGCTAATTGCAAGCAGTCAGCAGGTAATTAATCTGGAAAAAAGTCCCCAAGTCCATGGTTATTATGCTTTGCCAAATCAGTTTGCATGCTTTTGAAACCTGTTTCTTAGCTTAGGGGTGTAGTGAGCTTGGTCATGTGGAATCAGTTGCAGGATTTTTTCCCAGTGGGATATTTGTAATAAATGATAAGTAATGATTTATAATAGCTTTCATAGTAATTAAGACATATTTTATAGTTAGCACAAAACAACAGCCTGTGCAGGAGTTAAACAAATGGGTGACATGTCATCTCAAGACCTCTTGTTGACACATCTTCACAAAACCAACCAATGCCCTGTGGCAAGTCAGTCAGGAAACTTCATTACACACTTAAACCAGTAAAATTGCAGTGTACAGGTATGGTATTGTATGTTTGATTGACTGTTTCCATCACACCTCACCCCACTCATTTTCATAGGCCTTGATGCTGAAAGGACAAAAAAAAAAAAAAAAGGTTGTGAATAGAGTACTTGGAACCACACAGAATGCATAAAGACAGGCCTTTGCCAGCCTGGGACTTCAGACTGCAAATTCTGTGTGCCAGTAACCTCTTTTACCTGTCCAGTCATCCCCTAAAAAGTACACAGTGCATCTGGGAGGCAACAGTGTGAGGAAGTTTAACAGTGGTAGCAGAGCTATGGCTCAGGGTTGTAACACTAGGGTGTTTCTTGTCCATAACAGTGAAAGCTTTTTAGCAAGGAAATCAATACCACCCCTTTATTAAGGAAACTTTTGGTTTCTTATTGCTACATTTTTCACTGAAATGCTGTCACTCCTCACAGAAGCTGTGACCTGTGTGTGCTGCATTTTAAGACCTTCAGCTCTGAAGATCTGGTGTGTTTGATCATCTAAGACGTGAAGGAGATCTCAGGATTCCTTCAGGACAGTTCTTAGTTGTCATATGAGAAGCATTATGTAGTTATCTGGGCAGTTGTCCAAGACTACAAAGCATGTAGCAAATTTCCTTGTAATAGCAAAAGTTGGAACTTGATTTGTTAAGATAGCAGAGTTGATAGAATGGGTAAGAATTTGGCCTGGTCTGAACAAATGTTCAAACAAATAATATTCAAAAAATATTATGCTTTGACAGTGACTTGGCTGAGAGCCTATATAAGTGAATTATATTTTCAGATCAAACCAAATACTATTTTATGATATTTTTATTTGTTTAAGCATGTGAGTTTCTTTCCTAAAGAGCCCTTTCCTTATGGAGCATTTTGAGGTCACCTGCTCTGGTTAGGATACAGGATAAGACTTTGGTGTAAACAACAAGGAAATAAACAGTCTGTCCCTAGCTGATTTGTTTAGAATATTCTTGGGATACTTTTTCTAGGGAAAGCTAGTTGACTGTGTTTAATCTTAGCATTAAAACCTGGTATTGTTAGGTCGTGGTGGTAGCATGGCTTGTCTTAAACGCTACGAATCTATGATGGGTAACAAATGTATTCACCTTACTGTGACCAAGCCTTAGATACTAAAATCTCTAGTATATCTTGAAGGTTATAGCCAAAGGAAAAGTCACTTTTGAGTTTCTAAAAATCAGTAATGTGCATTGCTGTTTTGCAGGTGTTGCTGGCAATTGGACGCGACCCATGCACAAGAAAAATTGGTTTGGACAAAGTTGGAGTGAATATCAATGAAAAGTAAGGACAGATGTCTGTGCACCACTCACTGCTGAGCTTGTGTCATGTGCTGCTACAATGGTAGCGGTGCAGAGACATCCAAAAGCTTTGAGGAAAAATTTGTCCCCTGTTTGTATACACTTGGATGGGAGACTGTGTAGCAGAAAACTGCATTTTCTCCCTTAGTATGGCTACCTTTGCTTTTTTTATTGCTGAAATGTCAATTTCTAATTCCTGGAAGAAAAAAGTGTCTATTCCATTCTGTCTATGTTCATAGATCTGTTGTAGCTTCTTTCAGTTACAGGGTTTTCTAGGATCTGTCAATTGTTCCTTGTACTCTCATTTTCTTGTGTCCTTGCTTTTATCACCTCTTGGAGCAAAAATCTGTTTGTTCATACAGGCTTTTAGAGCAGTGAGTTTTGTTTATATTTTAATGTAAATGCTACTATATGTTATTTTGAAAGATGAGGTTCAAGTAGTATTCCTTAAACTCACAGGTGAAGTTCTTGATGTGTTTTAGATTTTGGAGGGGTTTGTTTCTTGCCTAGAAGCAATTCTTGGGAGCAATCTGTGTCTTCTGTAGAAGAGTATTTGATGTTTAATGTAGTGAGGTTGTTGCACCAGGGAGTGGAGCTATCAGTAACATTTTCAATATTGGTAACAAAAACATCTTCCAAGCATGTGGAAAAGATCTTCACTTTAAAGAAAAGACAAGGGATCATGAACTTGACCAGTGCCGAGTTTTTATATATGAATGCAGTAACTGATGTTGTCAAAGTGAACAGTTGTGATATTCCAAATAAGTGGAAATTTTGGTCCACTCAAAACTGGCAGACCTATGTTGGCTTGTAGACCAGTACACATCCTTCTGATGTCAGGACACCTATTACTAGCTTAATAGAATGAACTATAAAGTTATTAGGATAAACTATGTAATTCTTAACAAAGTGCAAAATTGAGGAAGTTGGATTTTTAATATGGGAATTGCCACTGGTCTCTCAAGTAACTGTGTGGCTGTTTCTATGTCTGTCTGATTAGGTTTTCCTGCTACATGTGTTTCCTGTAGTGATTACTGCACTATCTCATTTATTGATGAAGTAGGAGATATTAATAATTGAAAACTTCCATTAGCTCAGTGCACTTACAGCTAAAAACCTTGCTGGCTGTCCCTTAGGTAGGGTGTGTAACAGCCTGACCTGTCTCTGTAGGAGCCTGAAGGATAAGTTTCTATAAACAGCTTCAGCCACTGGACTGAAGTTTCAGTAGTGGAAAAATTGTTTTGTCTTAAAAGTGGAGTGGGAGAATGTCTCTTTCTGTCGTTCCTGAAAGTTGCCAGTACACAGCTCAGCTGGTGGTAGAGGGTGTTTCAGGAAGAGGTTTATGCTTCACCTCCATGATTCAGGAGATGAATCACAGCTTCTCAAGCTACCTCCTTTACCAGTGTGTGAATTCCTGTCATTTTGGTCAAATTTGCCCTAGTCTATATTCCTGCCCAAGCATGTAAGATTATGAATATTAATTCTTTCTCTCATACTTCATATATAAGTCTTTCTCTTAAAGCTAAGGGGCCTAACTCCTGCAAGGTTATTCACACCTCCAGCCTTCACAGCAGAACACTTACATGCTTTTTATTATTATTTCCAATTGCAGAACAGGAAAAATTCCTGTCAATGATGAAGA
This sequence comes from Rhipidura dahli, assembly GCA_013399225.1. Lineage (NCBI taxonomy): Eukaryota > Metazoa > Chordata > Aves > Passeriformes > Rhipiduridae > Rhipidura > Rhipidura dahli. The sequence goes on from VXAC01007865.1 coordinate 103,096, forward strand.
GCAGACAAATGTGCCACATATCTATGCTGTTGGAGATATACTGCAGGGGAAGCTGGAACTCACACCAGTGGCAATCCAGGCAGGAAGGCTGTTAGTTCGGAGGCTTTATGCTGGGGAAACCACTAAGGTAAGGAACCAGCTGGCTTAAAATGCTGTCACTGCTCTACTTCCAAGTGCAGAGTGCAAGTCTGCTTGTTTGTGGAAAACCAATTAGAATTTTAAGGATTAGCTTTGGTGATCACTTTAATTTTCCCCTGGCAAAGATATTAATGCAGATGTGTTCTGCTAATTGTGTAGGATGAAATTAATACCTTATGGGTTAAGCAGTAGTCTCTTTTTTTTCCTATTAAGAGGGTTTCGTTTTCTCTGAGAGTATAATGATAATGAAATTAACAGAGATAATTTAACTTTCTTTTAATTCTACTGCCTTCCCTAAAAGTCAGCAATCTTTCCCATCCTGTTAAGTGCTTTAACACCAATTCAAAGGCAGTTTACTAAACCTACCTACAGTCCCTAAATAGAGCATAATAGGAGTTTGTGATGCTCTTAATTTTCAATGCTATTTTCACTAATTTTTTTCACTTCTCATCTGTATGTTTTCAGTGAAATATGCAGTCCTAATTGTAGTTGAATATGGACACAATGGCAGATCAGATGTACCAATAACTCAGCACATATTTATACCTGAGTAGTTGAATTGATGGATTCAGTGTTTATGTTTCATATCAGTGCATCTCTGGGCTTCAGCCAGGTTATGGTTGTACAAATGGGAGTAACATGGGTACTCATTTACACCTTGTGTTTAAACCAGTAGGAAAGGAGAGTGCCTTTGAAGAACTGCTATACTGATATGGGTGCTTGTCTCACCTTCATAACCATATGGCATGACCATAAAGGTCTTTCTTTTTCAGAGCCTGCTGTACTCATAGCAAGTTTAACTATCAGCCAGATTTAGAGCTTGACTGAGTTGTTTATTTTATGTTGGCAGGTACTGCAGTAACAGAACCCTGAATCAGTGTGCATAATGTCATTGAATTAGCTAGGCAAGGTTTAAGAAAATGTAGCAGAAACCAGATTTTTTTTATTGCTGCAATGCTGTGAATATGTCTTAATTTACATTTTATGCCAGATAAGTCTCTCAAGGTACAAAAATCCTTATGCTGCCAAAAGAAGCATTCTTATTCAGTGAATCCAAGAAATGAGCAACTACTTAAATGGGAATGTGGCTTACATTGCCTTTGTAACAAATCTGGAAAAGGTGATTGAAATGTAATGAGGTGTTATGGATAGGTCACAAAGGAAATTAATTAGAGCTGAAATATGTAGAAAATAAAGTTGCTAGAAATGAAATAGAGCTTACCAGCCTGCTAGTCTGCTATGGCAGAATGACTCATTTGGTGGACATGGGAAGAGCAGTGGATGTTTGTTTATTTTGAGTCTAATAAAGGCTTTTGACACTGTCTCTCATAACACTGTCATGGACAAATGCATGCATTTCAGGATGGGCAAGTGGGCAGTGAGGTGGGTTGAAAACTGGCTGAGCCAACGAGCTTAAAGGGCTCAGCATTCCAAAGACCAGCTGAAGGGTAGTCACTGGTGGTGTGCCACAGGATTGGACACAGGTCCAGTGCTGTTTAACATCTGTATTAATGGATCTGGATGCTGAGAACAAGTGCACCCTCAGACAGGTTGGAGATGATACAGAACTGGCAGAAGTGACAAGTTTTTGCTGTCCCCCCTAAATGGCTGTACTTCCTGTCCTTGGTTCTTTGGCATCACCTAGGCCACAGCTGATGAAAAATGAGTTTTGAATGGCAGTGGTGCCTTTGCAGCATCCCCACCTGAAAATAGCATGCTTTGTAGAAGTGGTTGAAAAAGCTACGTTTTATCTCCAGTTTGACCTGTGATCTGGTACATTTTTAAAATGTATTTAAAATCCATTCAATCTGGGCATACTAATGTTAGTGTGTCTTTAAACTGTCTTTTTGGTTTTGCTCTAATTAACACCTCTGGAATGGACAAGCACAAAACTGTACCTCAATTTAAGACAATTTAAAAAAAACAAAAGACCTTTCAGAATTGTGAATAATCAAGCTTTTCTTCCTGTGTTTCAGACTGCTGTATGCTGGTTTTATTACTGATGTTGTGTGGGTTTTTTGTTTTATTTTGAATGCCATACAGTGTGACTATGTGAATGTTCCAACTACTGTATTTACTCCTTTGGAGTATGGAGCCTGTGGGTACTCTGAAGAGACCGCAGTGGAGAAATTTGGGGAGGAAAACATTGAGGTAAATGCCTTAATTTCATCTGGGTTTTAGTTTTCCAATTTGTAATTTAAAATAATGTTAAGAGTCAATTAAAGCAGCATTTGGTGCTCTGATGTAAGGGCAGGAGGTGACTAGGTATATTTTTTGTCATCCTTGGCTGTTCCTAGACATGTTATAAAAATAATCCTCAATTCCAATAGCTCTAATTGCAGATATGTTCTATTTTTGGCAAACAGGGGCTTAAAGGTGGAATATTTGGTTAAAAAAAAATATACAAAAAGGGTTTCTTTGTGTCTGCAAATGCTTCAGGATAAATTTAAGCTGGGCATGTGCTGGAAGCAATACTCTGGTTTTAATGTCTAAGTGGAGCTTTTGTACCTACAGCATGGCAAATTCCTTACCATAGTGATTTTTAATGCTCATTTTTCCTGTTTACTTTGACTGTACAAAGAGGTATGTGCTTCATTTTACTCATGTGAGTAATCCCTTTTCATTCCCTGGGATTGCTGGTCAGGAGTGAAACTGGACAAATACAAGCACTTAGTGCCTGAGGCTGTTCTTCCAAAATGCTATACAGACCACATTACAGAAAGCATGAGGGGAGGAAATCTCACAATAAACTCAACTTTTATGTCCTGCAAATATCACCTGAGGAACATTATTTGCAGAAATAAGCAGCTAAGTGGTAGTTCATGAAGTTGAGAACTTGTCTTCCTCTTAGCTGACATTTTCTGATTTGGACTGTGGAGAAAAATAAGTAAATGCAACTCAAAATGGCAGTGTGTAAAATGCTGTTAACCTGACCACAGGGCAAAGGCTTAAATGCTTTTCAGCCCACAAAGTTTGTATATACCCAGTCAGATTTTTGTTATGGAGTGAAATTCTTGATGTTAAAAGTGAGACACTGGACCCTTTGTTCTATAAAATGTGCTTTTGATTTTCAAAGCGTTTTATTTTTTAAAATGTGCACCCATAAGCATTTGTGTTCTGGCTAAGTCCTCATTTAGTGTGTTGTGACCTCTTCATTGTGTCACCTTATTGGCTTTTGTTTTTGCAAGCCTTAGTAAAATTATTGAGTCGCTTGTGATTTTGTAATTTAATAAAAGGCATGGTGAACTGTGTCCTGGAAGTGTCATATTCTTATGGCTTCTCCTTTTTCAATTATTGAATGACACTAGTACTTGTTTTGTAGAGTCTCCTGTCTTTGGCTTCATTAAGGGAAAAGAGTATCATCATAATTTCAGGTGTTCTAAATGCTATATACATAGTTCATTATTTAGGATAATCTGGCAGCTTTTGGAAGATCATGCTCTCTGCTTGGAAATCATACAACTCTTTTTAAACCTGTGTTTTATTTCCAGGTGTACCATAGTAATTTCTGGCCACTGGAGTGGACTGTGCCATCCAGAGACAACAATAAATGTTATGCAAAGATAATTTGCAATATTCAAGATAATGTAAGTGCATCTTTCCTTCCAGGGAAAACAGTATCTATATGTTTATCATAGGGACTGTTGATGATACAACAGCTATAAATAGGTTATTTTTAACAAATTAAAATTTATTTAAATTTCCTTACCTTTTGAAATGTAATAAATATTTATAGTGATGCATACTTCTGTATGCAAAACCAACCCCCAGTAAAATACAAAATTCTGCCACTGCTATTTGTATATGGCACTTCTTCCATATATGTAAAAAAAGAAGTTAAAAACTTTGAGAAGTGAGAGAAACAATGCATGTAAAAATGGTTAGAAGTTTTATTGGTTTATTCTCTCCTTCCCAAACTTGGACATTCTTTTCTGGAAGATTCTTCTCTCTGAAACTGAGGTCTCTCTGAAACCATCACAACTTGTAACCTCTCCAAACCCACACATGTTCATAAAACTCTTGAGGTTGTTCTAACAAGATAATGTATCTTGCCTGCACAAATCCCATTTAGGGTGATAATGCCAGGATTATCCTTGGATCAAATTTCCTGGCAGTGGAAATGTACAGTACCTGCTGAAGCAAAAGCAAAGCTGGTAATTGGTTAGAAGAATTGGTGTGCCCGTCTCAGAATGATCATCATCTGTTTAATAAAATTTATTTGATATTAATAATATAAATTATTATGAAGAGTAATATTCTATTCAAATGTATTCCTGTCAAGATGGTGGCATGGCTATCCGTCCTAGAAGAAAAAAACAAAACTTGCTTTACCTATATTCATTTTTCTCAGATACAGATTTATCTTCTTGCAGTTTTTCTAAGCATCATATCACCATTTTGTAAAATTTGCAAACCTGTCAGGTGTTGCCCATCTCCTCTTTCTGGAGGAGTTTGCAGTAGTGTGGAAGGTATCTTAGAACCTCTGGCTACATTCTAATCCAAAGTTACTTAAGAAAATGCAAAGGTTTAATGGTGATATAAGGTGTTTCATTAATTTGTTTTCACTTCTTTTCCTGAAAATTTGAAATGTGTTTAAACATCTAGGGTAGCATTGAAAATTACCCTGGAAAAAAAAAGAGTTCAGTAACTTTTTAATACTCTTATTACCTTGGTTTCAAAACTGTGATTTTATTTTGACATATGTCCATATTTTTAAAGGAAAATAAGGGTAATTCCATTTTAGTTATTACCCAATCATAGCTTTTCTTATTTAAATAAACCCTGTGGTAAATCTCAGTCCTCAGACTTACTGAAAGAATAAAAACATTTCAATGTATGTAGTATCCACCATACACAATATCTGTGGTATTCAGCAGGAAGAGCAGATAACTTTTGATACTCAGCTGGGCTACATCTGTGCTCACCAAAATCTGATGAATTCCCTGAAGGCCACTAAAGCCCACAGCAGCTGACATGTGCTAAATGTTCATGTTTCTCTCTTTAAGAAAAACAGATCAGGTCAGTACAGCTTGTTCTGCTGGGTATTTGCTGCAGTTGTATGTGCAGGGTGATTGTTTTGCAGTTGAACAGGAGTATAGACAGGAGAAGTGTGAATAGTACCTTCCTTATAACTGGATGGGTTTTTTGCCAGTCTCTGTGTATTATCTCCCAATGAAAGCCAGCACTGCCACAGGAGTCATTGGCAGTTTAGTTAAAATGCACTTCTTGCCATGACTGGCTGGCCACAACTGCAGCTCGTGGTCCTTTCCTGTGAGCAGCTATCCAGCTGAGTTCTTCAACAGACACAGACCATGCAGCCTCCTGCCACAGGCCCTCGTGCTGAAAACCTTCATACAGGGTGCTCACCTTTACTTAGGCAAGCATTCTGTTGGAATGAGTGTAATAACTCACCTGAACAAAATTTAAATCCTTGTCTGTGACTTGGACACACATAATTGAGCACAGACCATGGTGTGTATTAAATTTGTATGCTCTTGGTGTACTTCTGTACAAAACTTTGTAAGGAAGCTGACTCCTGAGTTCCTAGTTGAATCTTTGCAGAGAGAGAGAACAAAATTACACCATCTCCCATCTGTTGGTGCTAATGATAGTTCAGATTTTAGTGGTTACATTAATTTGTGATACATTTTGTGAGCTGATTGAATTATATACTCTGAGTAAGAAAACCTTACACTTTGCCTAATGAGAGCTGAATTCATGACTGTGCTTGCATTTGATTATCCTTGTCATTTAGGAGAGAGTCATTGGTTTCCATGTCCTTGGGCCAAATGCTGGCGAAGTCACCCAAGGGTTTGCAGCTGCTATTAAATGTGGGTTGACAAAAGAACAGCTGGACAGCACCATAGGAATTCATCCTGTCTGTGCAGAGGTTTGTATACAAAGTCACCTCATAGCTCAGCTTTCATAGCATTCTGGGGTAAAAAATCTGAATAACAGAGCTCTAGTAAAAAGGTCCACATTTGAGGGGAGGAAAGGACAGGAAATTATCTGCTTTTAATATTTAGAATTCTAACACTTAGGCTTAGTCTGGGATATTTAATTTTTTTTAGTGTGTTCTTTTGTGTAAAGTTTGTGGTCTCCCTTAATCCACTTCTCTCTTTACTGGGGAGTGTAGAATTTTTCTCCCTCTCAAGATTATGAAAGCTTCAAATACTATTTCTGCTAAAATGGTTGTCAAAGCTAGATTAGGGTACTCAAAATAGGCTTACAAACTGGTGCTGGGGAAGGGGACCAGCTACATGACAATTTTTCAATCAAACTCTCTCCTCTTAAACACCTGTCTTTATGCTGTAGGCCTTCACTTCATGAAACCACACAAATATTTCTTCTTCTGTTTTTCTTGCTGTTCCTCTTTAATGAAGAGCTCTTTTCTCTAGCAGGTGTGGGACAGCTTCTCCCAGATGTAAATCAGAGATCGATTTTTGTTGCATTAGGACCAATTTATATAAGCTGAGGATCCATGAAAGCTTGTTTGTGTCCTGTGTAAATCTTCATACAGAACCTCTGGTTGTGTTAGATACCAAGCATTACAAGGGTGCACCAGGATGCTGCTCTGCACAAGTGACATCCATTTCTCTCATTTGCTATCTTCAAGGTGGTGCAGTAAAAGCAATGGAATAAGAACTCCATTAATGGAGTGAACTGCTAGCAATCTGAATCATCTTCAAAGCATCCACAATATAGATTCTGTTCTTTGTGGTACCATCTAATGGCATTCTTGGAGGCCCTTGAAGAGGGGTAGCAGGTCCTTATCTTACCAGGGGCATTGTGGAGTGGGGATCTCTGAGGGAGGCATGCAAACCTGTGAACTCGAGTGGGGTATTAGCATATGCAGTGTGAAGAGAGGATGAGAGTCATAATTTATTCTGGACATCTGAGCTGCTAAAATTGAAACTGAATAGAATGATGATTAGACATAATTCTGAGAGGTAATTTCAGATAATCATATTTGTTTGAGTGGGGGAGGAAGAAATTGGCTCAGGAGAAATACGCTATTTAAAAGCTCCAGGGAGCAGCGATCATTTTTAGTGACAGTCTTCAAAGGGGTTTTTTATGCTTTTACTTAATTTAATCTCTTGAGCAGTAAACAAAAATCAAAGTGCAAGATGGCACTCTTTGATTAGAAAAATGCTTGAAAACTGGAATTTGTGAGGAATGAGCATATTGGATGACTAGAATGATGGATAATATCACTGCTATTTTTGTTACATCCCTGTAAAAGTTAAGGGAAGTGAAGTCTCATTTGAACAGGAGAGGGGCAGTGTTACAGGGTCAGATGCTGCCATCTTCACTGGCACTAGTACTAATTAATTGCTAAGTCTGCTGTGAAACATGGTTTTATTCCACTTGAAGAAAACCTTAAGACTGAGGGTCCCATTCTCACTGCTTACAAAATGGAGCCAGATTTCACTTCTCTTCTTGGAGCAGCATTTTATTCTGCAGAAAACATGAGCTCAGAATGGAATTTCTTGCAAGGTAATGTCCAAATAACTGCAAGCACAGAGCTGGTAGGACCTCAGCCCTACAGAGAATTACATCTCAGCCTCAACTGCACTGTGCTGCCTGAAATTCAGGGGGCTACAATCGAGCATCTGTGATGAAGAGAAATTGTCTTCTGAAAGCTGGGGTGATTCTTCCAGGTAGCTAATGATGGCTTTCCAGCCGTTGGATCTAAGGTTTTGTCTTCACCTAAATCACTAACAAATTCTGCCAAAAAATACATGTTTCCAGCAATTATCAAATTACTCCAGCTGGCTTACTAGGGAGCAGTGTGGTCCCCTCCCACACCTGGAGCTTGCAGTCTGGGCAGGAGGAAAGCAGATAAATTTTGTGCTTTTTAATCTTGGTCTTTTGAAGTGAAATAACAATAAATGAAGGCTCCCATATGTTGTCAGGCTGTGGATCAGAAAGGAAGACTTCAAACCCCTTTCTCAAGATATGCACTATATTTAAAATAAGTCACTGTTCTTCTGCCATATATATTAGACATGCATTTGTCTGCCTGATTTGTGTATAATGCTTTATGTGCTTATAGAAAGTGGAAGAGGTTTATCATTTATTGATGTTGTTCTCTGAAGAGCTGCTAGCAGCCTTAATGCAGCAAAGCTCCTACTTAGAGAAATATAGGTCTTTCTGATCCCCATTATCTTTAGATACTTCAGTGTTATTTGCATAGCTGAAATGTGCATGTACTTTATTCTATGCTAGGTTTATTCTTCCTGAGAGATGGCTTTGATGGTAACTAATTATTGCAACTTTGAAGCATTTAGATAGCAGTGGTTTTGATTTCCTTTTTTCTTTTCTATATTATATCTATGCAAAACCATGCAATTATTTGCATGGTAAAGTACCAGTATTAAAAAAGTTTTTATAGAATTTTTGTTCCCAAATTTTACTATCTGTTAATTTTACAGTAATTATTTTTGAATATGTTGTTTGCTTTAATGGGACTTGAAAGCAGTAAAGATTAGAATTTTTCAAACTAGTTTTACTCAGTGTTTTCATGGCTATTGTCGAGAGTACACAGATCCCAGGCATAATACCTTCATCAGCAATCACTTCCACATTTCTATAATGTCTAGAAAGGCACAAAGGCAAAATTCTCTCCAAATGCCCAGGCCTTCAGTTAACTTCATTTTCCCAAACAAAGAAGTTTTCTTTGAGCCATAAAGACACTTATTCATTAGGGGTACTGCAGTTTATTATTGCTGAGCTTGTTCCCACTGTAAAAACTTAGGAGCATTAAGACAAGAAGTGGTATAAAGCCATATGACTTCCTTAATTCTTTCTTTTCCACTGTAAAAGGAAGAACATAAACTAAATGAAGAGAACAAAAGTTATTTGTATGTGTCTGTGCTGTTTAATGGCAAGGATTTCAAATGTGTGATTTTCATTATTGTTTTCGTACTTTAAGAAATGGCTGCTGTTTGGAACATCATGCCCAAGTTAATCTTACAGGAAAAAAAATAATTTTAGCCATACTAGGAGTCTTCTCTTTTCTTTCTCTCAAGGTATTCACCAACCTGACTGTGACAAAGCGTTCTGGTGAAAACATTGCTGTGAGTGGATGCTGAGGTTAAAGACCCCCATTCTTGCTATTGCCAGAGACTGACTTTGATCCCACTGTCTGACTCCTGCAATCCAGAATGAAGGTTTTGGGAGAAGTTGCCCTTCAGACACCTGCAGAAATGGGTAGAGCTTAACCTGGACATCCCATCGTCCTAAGGAAAAGAGCTCTGTGGGAGTTGGTCACTTGTGGTGGTTGGCTGGCAATTAGCAGTGCAATGGGAATCCTGTCTGTCGAGCTGGTGGTTAGCAGGGCATTTAGTGAATGCTTTCATGAAGTCATAGCCTGAAGCCTGCATTGTCTGGTGGGCAGTGATGGAAGAGCTGCTAGCACAGCTGGACAGCAACTGTTTTGGTTTGGCTTTATTCCTCTCTCTGTTTCTTTCCTGAACATTCCTTTCTAGTTCTTTCCAGAACAAAGAACTTCCCAACTCAGAAAAATCCCCACAAGTTCAGGTAATTGTATCAGATAAAATAGCTCCTGTGTTCTGGGTCGTGACAAAGCAAATGCAAGGTCTCCTCATGAAGCATGCACTTTACCAGCTCACATGCCTGTGGAAGGGAAGTTCTACTTGTTTGATCATGAGGAAGAAAATAACCTTGGAAAAAAGTTTAGTACCACCTAAAATAACATATTTCTTGCCTTCCAAACTGACTCCGTTGTGACTTTTTATTTAGAGAGCCTTATTTGTGAAAACATTCTTCTCAATGAGAAAGGAAAATAATTTATTAAGGCCTTTTGATACAGAAAGTTGTGTTTCTTCCCTGAAAGTAACAATCATGCATATAACGCAGATGTGATGACCTTAGCTCTTCTTGAAGCTTATGTGATTATAATGAATCCAATTTGGAGCTGACAGAATTCCAGTGTTGAATGAATTATACTTCCAAGAACTCTGTGCAACATCATTAAATTGGAGTAAATTTCTTTCTTTTCAGAGCTATCATAAGCTGCACTGTTTCAGGTCTCAACTGGCCACTTGGAACACAAAAGTATTTCGATTTCCCTGAGATAAGTGAGCCCATAGAATCAAACAACACCTCTGCCCCATCCCAAACAACCAAAAAACAAACCCTCCAGCCAAACTCCAAAAACCAGTAGTGAAAAATCTGTTACGTAGATAGGGCCTAAAAGTTGTATTTAGTTCCATGTGTGCTATGTTTTATATTTAATTAAGAAAACAATACTTTTAAAACAGAGTTTTCCATGGAAAATACCAGATTCTTGAATATCTCTCCTGTGGTGGATAAGTTGCATACATACTTGTCAAGAAATGGCAAAAATGCCTCTTTGTAATGGAAATGAATGTGCTTTTTGATCTGTTTTTTCATTTCCCTTTCTTTCAGCAGGAAGGTTCAGATTACTTTTATTAAATGGTTCTTGGGAGTTCAGTAGTGCGGTGTGAACAGGGGGTGAATTCCCCAGCCCTGGGGGCAGAATGCCTTATGCCTAAATTCCTACCTGCTGACAGATTCTTGTATTTCTACTGGGATTTCTGAAATAGTGTTGTAAGTTATTTTTATAAACCCATACATAACTGAAGGATTTTTAAACGTGTTTTGTATGGTATCTAGAATGGTCTGTGATGGTATTTTTCTGGCCAGTTTAATAAATAAATCTATTTGCACAAGCAGATGCTCCTTTTGATGCCTCTTCCAAGCAGAGACCAGGTGACAGCAAGGCGACTGTTTTTTCAAGGGCCAGAAGAGGGCACCATGATAAACCCAGCTTGATTTACCTTTGTCTCTTGGATTTTGAAGGTAGATATTTCTCTGAAAAACAGGGTTTGAGGCTGTTTCATGTGCATTTGTTTTGCATGTCAGACATTTGAGAAGGACATACTGAAAAATAAAAGATAATTAGGAAACAAATCTTTCACTATTTGCACCAGCTGCCATCCATGTAACTTCTGAAAACCCAGGAGTGCATGTTCCTGAGCTGTTGGGCAGTGTAGCTGCTCATGTTTAAGCACATGGATAGCAGCATTTTCAAGGAGGTGTATAAGAAAGTGAGGTCCTGGAGATCAGGACCCTTTATTTCCTGGGGGGAATAAAGACATGTATGAGCTTGGCTTTGCAAATCTAGACCTACATGGATCTATTCTTATGGGCCATGTCATCATTAAGGATGCATGTTTCTACACTGGTTGCTTTCAATTCAGTAGGTGTTGGGTTTAGTTACTTCAGTTTTTACTTTAAATTTTAAATTGTGAGACTTTTATTGGTAGGGCTTTTTCTATTAATTCTCCATAAGGAAAACATTTTCAGGTGTGTATTTATGTCATCTGTGCATGATGCCAGAGATATATAATATATTATCACATAAGGATTTTTTGAATGCCAAAGCTAAGTATTTGATGTTTTTATCAAATTAAGCATACTTTAGGTAAAACATGCTTTGGAAGCACATACTAGAAAATGTAATAAGCTAATCAGTATTTATGTTCTGCTCATATTTATTTGTTATTTACATTTTTGCATGCTCTTACATGAGTGTTAGAAGCATCCTAAGATACTACAGATACAAACGTTGACAGGAGATTCCACAGACTTGAACAGGGAATTTAATAGAGTTTCACTGACATCTCCTACAATTTTTTCTTTTTTTCTCTTCCCCCCCCCCCTTTTTAAGCTCCCCTGACCTAAGCTTCGTTCCCCTTTTACCCCTCTCCCCTTGGTGTGAGTTGTCTGAGCAATCCTAACCTTCCTATAAGTCCTGTATCCTGCCTTCCCTCCTTCAAGCCCTGCTGCCTGCCCAGAGCCCCAGTGCAGGAGGCTCCCTTGTTGCAGAGCTGCAGGATGGGCAGGACCCGTGCTGGACAAGGTGGATTTCTCAGAGATGTTGTGGGTGCTGGAGGTTTCATGATAGCGTGGGTGCCCTGTGACTGATCCTGTCTCTGGCTGTGCCAGAAGGAGCCAGATGGCTGAGTCTTTTACACAAGACTTGATAGACACCTTTCAGGTCAAAACTGGGTATAAGTGCTTGTGGTAAATGTCAGCCCTGCAGAGAGAGAAGCCCTTTCTCTTTGATGACTGACTTTCCTGATTGCTCAGTTGTCCTCAGCGTGGCATGGTGTGAGACTGTTCTTGCCAAGGCCTGTTTGGCATCCAGAGAGAAATTAACACAAAAACACACACACCAAAAAAAGAAATCTAGAAAGAAGGCACCAGGGGATCTGCCACACCACTGGCCTCGCTTCTGCATGCACGAAACAGCAAAATGCTCCTGAAATATTTCCATCCTGGAGGCACCATTTGTGCCACTGGGGTGTTTTGGTTTGGTGGGGAGGTGGGAGTGGAGCAAGGGCGTTGGCATCCATCAGAGAGGGTGGGAAGGGTTGTCAGTGTGGAAAGGCAAAGGCACAATGCAGGTCACATGCTGTGATGGGCTTGGGGGTGTGCCTGAGAGTGCTCCCAACAATCCATGGATTCTTGGAAGCACTGAGGAGCTGCCCTTCAGCACTTGGGAGCGGTGAGAGGCTGCCCTTCAGCTGGGCCCATCCTGCAGGGTTTCTGGGATTCAGAGCCTGCAGGTCTGAATATATTTGTTTTGCTTTTATTTGCCAAATGCTCCTGACCCATGGTCAGTTGTGCAGCACTTGACTTTACTCCTATGATTTCTTTTTCATTCAATTGTCCTTTTTTCTGTCTCTTTTCTAGAAGCTAGAAATCTTCCTAGTTACAAACTTGTCTGAGGGAGTTCTCCCACAGCATTTTTGCATCTTAAAATCATGAAATAAGCTGGCACAAAGTGGGGTGTATATGAGGACAGAGAGGGAAGACTTTCCCCTAGCAAACCTGCGTGACTTGCCTTGCTCAGCACCATCTGACCTGCTCCATCACATTTGCTGACCATCAGGTACCAGCAAGGAATGCTTTTCTATCAGGGAGGCCATGCTGTGGCCAGACCCCTTGAGTGAGCCCATTCCCTGCTGTAGCTGGCCCTCGTGAGCTCAAAGAAGTATCCATCCCCTTCTCTAGCAGCTGACTTAGGCACATAGTGACAAATCTGCAGCAGAACCCCAGATCCTTCTTTCCTCTATATATACTTGTCTCATCAAGCAATTCTTTCCTTGAACAGGTTTTATCCTAGGTTAGGCACAGAGCAAATTGAGCTCTGCCTTTTTGCTTGCTTTCAAAAATAAATGGTAACACATTTAGCCTGAAAGATCTGTTTTCCCTTTTAATGTCAGTGTAAATTGACCACCCACGATGAGGAGTGTGCTTATGCCATGCAGTCAGATGTGAGGTAGGCAAAAGTGGAGACTTGCTTTTAGGCTTTGACCCAGAGTAGCTTTTCCCACCTTGGAGCTTCTGCACCACTATGTGTATCTATATCTATACACAAATATGTATACATGGATTGTGGGATGGGGCAACTCAAGGTCTCTGCAGACAAATTTTCCCTTGGGTGACACTTTGGTTCTACATCATGGAAAGAGGGAAGATGCAGAGAGAGAAGCTGCACGACATGAGGTGCCTGGTGGACCCAACACCACTAGTGTGTCTGAAAATAAAAGTCCATGACTTGTTTTAACTTCCTCTGGGGTATGGGGGGCCACGAGGGAGCTGTGTGTGGAGAGGGCACAGCAGGTAAGCACCATGGTGGCAGTGCAAGGGGGGGATGCAGAGAGACCACACCACCCTTATTTATGTTTTTCTTGGCTCTGCAAGCACCATTTCTTCCTTAGCTCTACAGCTGCTAAAAATAACCATGCTAAATTAATGGCTTACACTCACATTAAACTGTTAAGCTTGCATTGGTCACTCCAATATGCCATGCCCAAAGTGGTGCTTATTGCACATTTAAAGCTTGCATCCTCCAGGTTTCTTTTTGGTAGTTGGACAGGTAATCCTGATTGTGGAGACATTTGCTTTTTCTTGGATCAGGATCAGCTACAACCCAGGAAAGGTAGAAAGGTACCCATGTCCGAGGTGAGTAGCTCTCTGAGGATTTCTGGGTTATTTCTGGAGGACATTTGATGGCCAGAACTTGTCCCAGGGCTGGGACAGGTGAAGGCAGCGTGTCATGGCTATTTCTGCAGAGCACCTCCCTTCATGAGCACTCTGAGCAATGCTTACTGCAGGGCCAGAAGAGGAAGTGAGGCAGTGGTGCTGCTAACCCCTTTAAATGTGTTATTTTAATGAGTCTGGCAGAGGAGAATCAGCCTATGTTTATTCCTCTGCTATCTGAGGTACAACGTTAAAAGAAAATAGAAAATGTATGGGAGCCACAGCTCAGTGGTCAGACAGTTCTTGGGCTCTTTTTAATGCCTGGGGCCAATTAAAGAACATGGTTAGGCTGGGACACTCAATGGGAAGTATGTCAGGGTGTGTGCATGTGAGCCTTTCAATTTAGGGAGATAAAAAATGAAAAATGTGTCTCAAAGCAAGAGTTAGACTCCTGACTAGGCTGGGGATGTGTACATGAACCATCAGCTGTGTACTCTGTGAAGTACCTTTGAAGGTAAAGTCGTGGTTGAAATCAAAGCAGCCTGAAAATAAAACTGGTGGGGAAGTTGCCATAGAGCACCTTAAAGCAGTGCCTCTGTTTTAGACATATTGCCTCCTACAAATTAGACAGGAAAAAGGAAAGCACTCAGGAAATGTGAGATGCTACTGATTTTCTTTAGAATGAGAGGCATGGTAGCAACACCTATTTATATGTAGCAGAGCTTTAACACTCTGAGTTGATAGATATTTACTTTTGCTTTAATCTGCTTGTCTTTTTTCTTCCTTTGTTTCTTTACCAATTTTTTTTTTTTTTTTTTTTTGTTTTAGACTTGTCTTGTGGAGTTCTCCTAGCACATGTTTTAAGCAGTCCTAGAATCATAAAACTTGTGGGAAAGGTAAACAAGGAGCAAGGATTCACCATTTCTCACCATGCAAGAGCTGTGGCTGAAGCAGTCAAGGAAGGCTGGGGTTTTCTGCACTACTAGTAACTAAGTGCAAGTCACTGTCATGGTATGTTACAATCTAAAAATACACCTGTGTTGAAAAAGAGATTAATTGCATGCATAAACAGTGGGGGTTGGTAAAATCTGACTGTAGTTTATAGTGCAGGATAGCCTTACACCCCCAAGTGCTGGAAGCTTGGGCAGGATTCCTACAGGAAACATCTCTATGTATGCAATAGGGGTTTTCTTATATAACCTTTGACTAACCATTTTTTAGTGCAGTGGTTAGACCTGCAATTTACATGAAGGTGTTTTGTCTCCATTTTGGAGTGGTTGCAGTACTGTGCAGATGTTGCAAGGTGTGCACATACTGCTGGTTGAAGAGCATTCAGTTCTCCTCCTGTGGTGCCAGGAGCTGAACCAGTGTCTCTGGTGTGTAAAAATGACATTATCCTGTCTAAGGTCTTTCAGTTCAGAGAGTTGTAACACTGCTTCTCTATGTGAATTTGCTCGTGTGCAGCTGCTGTGGAGTCCCCCATGTGTCTGCCCAGGCTGATGACACCAAACCTTGTGGACACAGAAGGATTGTAGTAATTGTTTCTGGAGGCTGCAAGCTCAGTTACCTATTGAGCTCCCTGCCTACATAGTTCTGTGGAGAAAGGAGCTCTCCCCAGCTGGCCCTGTATTCATCTATTTTTCAGTCTGGTGGGTTTTCTTTCAGACCTTCTCCCCTTCTTTCCTGAAAGAGGATAAACCCACCAAAGCAAATAAAAACATGAAATTGGTTAAGAAACAAAACATAAAAATTGTTAATGAGGAGCTGTGTTTTGCCCTCTCTTCCTCTCCCCTAGGATAATTGTCTGAGGTCTGGAATGGCTCACTAAGCAGCCAGACAAGCAGTAGAGGAACTGATGGAGTGGGAGGACAGGAGAGCAGGGTCAGCCCTTTTGGTGACAGAACTCATCTAACACATCAGCTCAGTCCATCTCACCTCCAGCGAGGGCAAAATTCACTGCCTAATGCCTGTGGAGTGGAATTTTCTTCTTAAACTTGACTGGTGAATTTCCAGTAGATCCCCAGGTAATTTTAGTTTTAAGGAAGATTTACTATCTTTCAGTTCATAGTGGTTTGCAAGCAAGCTATTTGACTGGCACACTATCACTCTTTGCAGCTCCAGGACACTGTGGGTGAGCTCTGTAGAGCCAGAATGACCACGGCACAGTGGCTCAGTAGCTGGTTTGTTTGAAAACCCTTCCACACAAGTTTCTTGTCTCCACAAGGCATGAATCTCTAAATCAGCACTGCTCTAAAATAAAAACCAAACAGGAAATCTCTGTTGCTTGCAATTAACACCCCATCTTTAATCAGCATATCTATTGTAGAGCAGAGGCTCTCGTTCTTGAGTGTTCCTACCACTCGAGTTCTCTCTCTGACTTGGAGTGAAGGAGATGATAGCCCCGTCCCACAGCTTCAGAGAGATTGTGCTGGTGGTCACAGGTGGGGCTGGCCACCTCTGTTCTGGAACGCCAGGTTGCAGTGCAGGCAATCACAACAGCAACTCAGTCACTGCAGAAATTCTGGGGACATTGCAGATTTGTGGATAGTTGTTGGAAATTTCAACAGCTTGTTTACTTATGACTTCTTCTCATATTCACAGTAGAGCATAAAATTCCACAGATGCAGACTTCTGGTAGCATTTGGCCCTTTCCTTGCAGTGGGTGGAAGTGAAGAGATTTGTGGATTAGTGCTGAGGGGAGTAGAGGCAGAGTAAGATGTATCTTGCCCTTGAAGATCTTTGTTGTTACATTTAAAATAAAATTTTATCTGAATTTTACATGATGTGGGAGTTTGGCACAGAGAACCAGCTTTATCTACCTGATCCATGCTCATTCCTAATCACCAAACATGGTAGCAAAAGCTCAATGTCATTCAGTAGAATGTCATACCAAGAGTCTGAAATTTTCTACTGCAAAACTGCATTTTTCTCCAATGGCACCAGTGGTATAAAATTTACGCAGCTGGGAGAGGATTTCTCTCACACTGAGGTGAGTCAGAAATTGAATCCATTTAAATGCCATCCATAATGCACTTTTTTATATTACTTTTGTTACAATTCTAGTGTCAGCCAAGACCCAAGCTGGCTTGGCATATAGCAGTACCAGTAGCAGTCCAAATTTCTGGACAATTTGAAAACTGCAGATGTAAGTGCCTAGGACATGTGAGATGTTTTCCTGTCTGGAGATACTGGTACTTTTCCACAGCTTATTGCAGAAGCCATCACTACAACTTAACATAAAATCCTACCTTTTAAATGGCTAAAAGCATGGAGAGACAAATCCCATTCTAGGGAACATGAAGCCTTGACAGAACGGACTGCTTTGGACTGTGATGTAACGATACATATTTCTGTGGAGGAGGGTTTCTGTGCTTTGAGTGGAGATGAGCCATCTCCATGGATCAGTTACTTAATCCTATTAATATAAATTGAGAATTTTTGTTGTGATGGCACCAATCTTTTTCCAGCTGGCATTAAAAGCTGTCACTCTGGTGGGCAGACAAGTCAAGTTAGGAATAGCTACAGGAGTTGATTTACCTCTCATGTAAGGCAAAACTATGTGTCACAACAGAGCATCATGCAGAAATACTCCTTCTAAATTAAATACTCCCTCTTCTCAGCCTGGGCAGTGTGCTCAGCCAGTGTGGCTGTTCCATGCTGCCACCCAAGCCTCAGGCTCTCAAAGCCAGATCCAGTATCTCACAGCTTCTCTGTGCTGGGTTCTTTCCGAGCACAGGCAGGTTGGAAGAAGAAGACTGCAGTGTGCTGCAAGTAGGAAAACCACATCCTCAATCAGGCAAATCATCACAGTGATTTCACTCTAGCTGCATCAGATAAAGGATCTGACCCCTGCCCAGTCCTGCCCTCCTGTGGGTACTCAAGGCTGTAACTATAATGATTTTTTCCAGATTTTCTTTCAGAGCTTGTCCTTGTTGGAATTTTAGTCTGTTGTTGCTAGCGAGAAACAATTTTTTTTTAATGGACTGTAAAGACATAAAACAGTCTAAGCTCATATGACTTGTTAATTAAAGTCATAGTCAACAGGCGTAAAATTGTACACAGCCACCCAAAAAGGGTGAGTGTGCCAGTCTGTGCAATTCAACATGCATTTTAAATCACATCTATTAATAGCCAACTTGTTTACAGAAAACAGACCATAGAGCAGTTAAAACTTTAATAAGAATTTACAGAATTTTTTTTTTACTTTTCTCTTAGCAAGTTACTCTAGCAGCACATCAAAGCTGACATTATTAGCTTGCCTGAAAACTGCTGAAAACCACCCACAGTACCTGACTTTATATATATATTTTTTATTGGTGTGTTTCCTGGAAGAAATCACCAGTTTAGTACAAGTCCAGAGCATTGCTGGCTATGAAGCTTGGCAGACAGAGGAAGTGTTCTGGGAGTAAATAGACATTGGCTAATAAAGACAGTGTCTCACAGTGTCCCTCTTCTTCTTCCAGCTATGACATGGAATTAGAAGTCCGTTGGCTTTTGCATGTGCAATTAGAGCTTGGTTGCAAAATAATTCTGTTTGAGTGTTAAGTTTGCAGAATGAAATCTTGTTTTATGTAGGATATATTTGTATCAGTTATAAACAATGTTGCTCTTTGAAAAGACAAAAAACAGCATTACTACACCAAAGTGGAAAATGACATTATTATTCAGAGTGGAAAATGTCATTGCTGTGCTGATAGCTGTTGACAGGTACTTGTCGTGGCTGTTTGCTGTGATGTGCTAATTATTCTGAAGTTCAATCAGATGGCATTTTGTGTTTTCATTTCAACTGTAAAAACGCGGTATTTGTGACACGTTGACAAGTGTGTGTTTAATTGCTCCGTGGATATCTTCCAAGCTCCTGTGTTTCCCACTTACTTTGTGAAGAAAGGTGCGTAATTAGCTCTCAGGCTACAGGGTAGCTTGCTCGTTATTGTATTTCCTCTGCAGTGATAAATCCAGAATGGTGACAAGTGTGAAAACCCATCTGTGGTGCTGAATGCTACCTTGACTGG
Organism: Rhipidura dahli; assembly: GCA_013399225.1. Classification (NCBI taxonomy): domain Eukaryota; kingdom Metazoa; phylum Chordata; class Aves; order Passeriformes; family Rhipiduridae; genus Rhipidura; species Rhipidura dahli. The sequence continues at coordinate 122,286 of VXAC01007865.1, forward strand.
ATTGCAAAGGTGGAGAGTTCTGGCTGATTTTGCAAATCAAGATCATGAACCATCCATGGTAAGAGTTTCTTTTCTTTCTCAACTTCTCTCTTCCTCACTTCACAGGTCTAGAACCTAAAGAAAATGATTCAGATGAATCAGACATTAAAAATATCACCATGTATCTTGAGGACAGTCTTTGGCATTCAACAGATTTTATCTGTTGTCTTTCTTGCTTATTTCCTTGGGACTGTGTTCATTTGTGTCACTGGTGTCAGGCTCATGGTGTTCAACGAGGAAACAAGCCAAACATTGCAATTGCTCCAGTCCAACTCAAAGTAAATGAATTGGGCAGAGGTAACTGGAAAGAGAGTTGGGCTGTCTCCAAGTCCAAGGTTGCTTTTCCCAGAACTCAAGGCAGTCTGGGTCTAAATACCACAGCTCTTGACTGTTAAGGTGCAAAACGTGTATCCATGTTTAAACACTGAATTTTGTCCCTTGTAGGTGATCAGGACAGATATTTTCTCCATAGAGATCCTAGTCTGCAGCTATGCAGGCCTGGATTCAGTGACTCTGGAACTGCCTCCTGGTTCTGTCTCTTATGGGCCTGCCCAAGGTAAGGAGGCAATTGGCAGAAAACTGAAATAAATGTGGAAGTTATTTACAGTTTTCACCAGTGCTCACAGTTGCCATGGTGGATCCTAGCTAGGAGAGCTTTGAATAAACCTATTAACCAGGATGAGCTTTAGGAGGTAAAAGCATAAAGATTACTTACCATTCTTCCCTTGCAAGGATGACCTTCAGCTGCTCCTTGTATCAGGAAGAAGATGAAGATGATGGTCTTTAGGTGCACATATGCATTAGGTTGGCTTTAATCAGAATTTATTACATGCAATTGTACAAAGAGTATAATAGTAATATTTGGTTCTGTTGGTTTGTTTCCGGTTTTTCTTTTTTCCCAATACGTGATATGGATTGTTTTAAAGACAGACACACAAATACCTTTCCTCAGAAAATAGTGTCAATTAAGTTCATTGTTTTCTGCTTGGTTAGCTGAGTCCCTAACAAGACCTAGGAGTATTCAGGCTCATAGACACATGAGAGCAGCCTGAAAGCTACCACTGTGCAGCCTGGCTTGCTTTTGTCCTTTCAGAGACTGTAGATTGGAAGCATTGTTGCCCCTTGCAAAGTGATTCATACTTGTTGATAACCTACATGACAGGGAGAAATGATGAGCAGGTGGTAAATATCATTCTTGTGGCCTTTCCTACTTGATACGCAAGAACCAAGCATGTGGTTGTAACTCACAGAACTTTCCTCTGCCCTTCTTCCCTGAACTGCCATCCCCTCTTGGCTTGGCTCGCTGCTCTCTGTGATCCACCTGCACGTCCCTCATGTGCTCCATCAGACGCAGAGTTTAAAAATACCTGTTTGAAAGGGAGACTGGTTGGTTATGGCTGTGTGAAGGTGGATGCCAGAGCATGCCTTGTGTTTCTTGTGTGGTGTTCGGTGTTGGAGCATTAACAATTTTTGGGTAATGTTAATGTTAAAGTACATTTCTGCCTCATTAATTCTTGCTATACTTACAATTCAGAATAGCCAAAGTGTTTGAAGGATCAGTCAGTCAAGCTGTTCTCTTCTCCCTCTTCCCCTTTAACCTTGTAATTCTTTGCCTTTCCTTAGCTAAACCTCTTATGCTCCAAGCAAGCCAGGAAGCAAAGCAAGGACTCATCTGAAAGGGACAAATTTTGGGCCCAAATTTCAGTATGCCTTCCCTATAATTTGAGCTGGGGGAGGAAACAATCTGCTATTCAAGTTACAAGCTTATGTAACTCCACAATAAGCTTGCCAGGATCCTCCAGCGAAGAGTGTGCAGCCATGTTTCAATATTTATAGCCTATATAAAAGTACAGAGGAAATTATTTAATTAAAACACAGAAAAGGAGAAACAGGACATATTTCTCCTGCTCCTTTCTTTGCTGGTGCAAGGACCAGCCACTGTGGTGTGAGAGATATGCTCATCTAAGCCTTCTGCTTTTCTTTTGAAACGACAATGAAGTTATTCTGCTTTTCTGCCTTCTAATGCTATTTCTTTAAAAATTTATTTTCTCCTCACAAGGCCACGTCAAATGGGTTTGATGTGTAGGCTTTTGCTCTGGTACTTGAGAGAAAATGCATTCATTTGTTTGCATACACTGATGTATTGGCAGCAATCACATTATAGCTATACAAGCTATTTCCTGCTTCCCCCTGCATTGTGACATTTTTTGAGTATAATAGCTATTGAAATGAGTCTCTTGCAGTAATATTAAGAAACATGAAAATAATTACCATTGCACCTGCCACAACTCTCATGTGTTATGTGCAATTTAATTCTTTCATCTTGTTTGAAACTCTTTTACAGACTTAGTTGCCTGTATTGTGTGTTTGCCTGTACTTATTAGGCAAACAAAACAGCAACTCTTGCTATCTGTACACAAGAATGACATTTTCCCTTCTCTCTGGGTTGATGGAAGGGAGCCCGTTCAGGAGCTGTGGACTTTTGCATATCTCTATTTTACATTCATTTTTATGCCTATAAGCTTGTAGATGTCCAGTGTTGTTCTTCTGAGCAGCACTGCATGAAAAAGTGCCTGAGTTTCCACGTACACACGCCCAGAGCCCGAAAAGGCAAACAAGCTTGGGATTAATCAAATTTTATCTTGAATGTGCTGCAGGAGAAGAAAATATTATGCTATGTCAGAGCACTCAGGGGGAGCTGCCACACTCTGGAGATGGTGGGACAACAGAAAGAGATAAATTGAAGTTTGTGTAGCTACAGCTTGTGCTATACCTGTTCTGCATGTGAATGGAAAGTTTGAGTCCCTGCACTTACCATTCTGGCACCCTTCCTGCATTTAAATATTACTTTTTCAGGCCTTTCAGCTTTCTAAAATATAGTGACTGTGGTTCTCCAAATGGCTAAGGAATACAGGGGAGAAATGCCTCTCACAACCCCTTTTTGTGTTGGTATTTTGAGGCTGTACTGGCAAAGCACTGATAAACATTTGCTCTTTCAGGAGCGGACTGACTGGTTATGGTCATTCTCCTGTCCTGGCTGGAGTGTTTGAGGAGGGGTCAGTGAATGAGAAGTCAGTCTGGCCCTTCTGGTTATGACCTGACCTGGCCACCTTCGTGTTATGAGGATTCAGCAGTCCAGTGATGCAGTGGCTGCTGCTCCACATCCCCAGTGAATGACTCACACCACCCATCCTGTATGCGAGCTGGCTCTTTCAAAAAACTGGAGGTACAGACATTGCCAATATTCTCGATTGATTGAGGGCTTTATTGAAAGGGAAATAACCTTTAGTCTTTGGCCGATATACAGTTCACTGGAGATACTTCTGATGTTCCAAATCTGCCCCATAAATGATTGTTCTGTAGCAACTCAGGGTAGTTACAAATGTATCCTCATAAGATTTACAGTGTTTCCCTACAGAGGGTTAGGAGACCTCGCATATTTGGCTGTAATATTTTCCTTCCTTGTAAATATTTAAATTGTTTGCTTAATGGATGCATCAGCTTACTTTTATCTCTATTCTGTTAACTCAGGCTTAACAGAAAAGGTTCTCACTGACTCAAGTCTAGAAAACAACATTTACTATGCAAAGTAATTCAAAGTCCATCCTTGCTTTATCAGGAAACGTGTTCAAACTGCTTAAGGGGTCTGGAAGATAATCCAGTTGTATCGCACCATGTAAATATTGAAGCAGAAAAGCAAACTCAATAATGGGTGTAGTTTGTAGCCAGCTATACAATTGAGAGTTTTCATCTGGATCCTTTTTAGTCCTTGCCATACAGCAACCCCAGAAATACTTTCTTCAATAAAATTGCCAGTGGCAAAACCCAATCATAGCTGCAGTTGAGACTGTGGAATAATGGGAGATGCCTAGAAAATGTTATTGAGGCCCAGAGTTCTCAGCTGTGAAATCCAAGCATGGTTAGGAGTTGGATGAAAGAAATGGAGTTAAGCATGAACCTAAACACGGGCTTTGTCTGAGGGTCATCCAGCTGTTGTCAGTCAACCAACATCAGGAAAGTTTTAAAAGTATCTGGATTGTATTTAATTAGGAGCTGGTTGTTGCAATTTTAACTTTTTTCAGTCCCATTTTTCAATAAAAATCTCAGCGGCACTTATACTGGAAAGGCAATGTAACATGTTGGTTAGGAGGCCTGATTTTAATTTATTTTTTCAACTTCCATAATTTTGTTAGTAAAAAATGAAACAAAGATGTCACTATTAGGACACAAGGTCCTTTGCATAGATGTAATTTATTTGTCCACATACAGTAAATAGCAGGCATGTGAGGATGAGCCAGCCCAAAACTCAGTCAAGGGATATAGTTACAAAGATGCTGTAGGTTTGGCTTAGATTTCTGAAAAGGCTCAAATCGAGTGGTAATGGTTCTATCAGTCAGGTTAAAATATGGGTTATTGTTAATGAAGGTAGCTGGGATCCTTTCAGCCACACCAGTACCTGATGTACCTGGTCAGAATTACTGATATAAAAACTTGTACTTCAGATGAGGATTCATCTCCCCTTGCTTCAGGCATCTAAAAATGTGCTTCTAATCCAAGTTATCCATCAAGTTCCCTTCTGCAATTGTTGCAGAGAGAGAAAGGGTGAGACATATGCCTACAAAGGACCATTCTTCCCACTTTTCTTAGACAGATATCTTAAAAGGGACTGGTGGGTGAGATGACTTCCTTCACTGTGCTGATGCAGTTATAGGCAGCTTCTCAGAATCTGAGCCAAATATAGGCTAAATTTGATAGAATTCAGTTCAGTTGTAGCACTAAGCAATGCTTGGACTCTCTGTCTCAGGCATGAACAACGTCCCAGGCTCTTGAGGCAGGATGACATTTGTGCTGATCTTGTACAAAGTCACTGTTGCTTGGTGTTGGGCATTGAGTGCGGAGGCGAAATGACGGGACAACACACAGCAATCAATATGATCATGTGAAGCCATTTATTATGAGCAAAATATACATTTATATAGCATTTTCAGTTCTGAATATGTGATGATTCGAACATAGTTTGGTCAAAAGAAGTATAATGATTGGATGCTTGCTACTGTTAGCATGTTGCATCTAAACTTCTGACTGGACACTTGCTGTGACTGCTATTCTCCATATTTCAGCATATCACATCTTTTTTATTCAGTATAATGTATCAATCCTTTTTGAACTAAATTATTGTTTCAGCAATTCCTAAACTATACTTCTTTCATATTGCTGACCTAACTTACTGTCTCAGTGATTCCTAAACTATATTTCTTTTGTGCTGCGGTCAATACATCCTTATTTCATATCCTTGGGTTGTTTCTTTTCTTTCCTCCGTGGTGTTATCAAAGATAGAATCACCTTTATTCAGCTTAATTCAATGCTGGGAAAGCTGGGTTGGGCATTCCCAGTGTCCGTTTTCCTGTAAGAATTCCTCAACAACTGAGTGCCTCAAGCATCACTTCAGAGGGAGCTGGCCCCATCAGTGAGGGTCAGTGGCACATCCACATCTGCATATCTAACCTTATTCAGGATGCTCACAAGTGACAGTGAGGAAGGTCACGTACATGTTCCCTGGTGTAGGAGCCGAGGAACTAGCTTGTGTCTTTTGCTTTCTCTTGGGTTTTTTTTATTTTATTCTCATCTTCCCACCCTGCACACTTGACTGATGTTGAATACAGCCCATCCCTTGGGGAATGTAACTTCCATTTTTAGTAGGGAAATGGTCTTGCAGTCATAAAAAATTGATGGCTGTCTGAGGCAGCAGTTAATCTTGCTTGAGAACTGCATCATTAACCTACAGCACTACATACACATTATGGACACGTTTATAAATGGGAGAGAGTGTAGAATTCAGTTTCTAATTTCCTTCTTGTGGAGGCTCATAAAACTCACAGGGAAAACACTGCCTTTGACATGTTGCCACTGCAGACCTCTCCGCTTCTGTAGTTCCTTCCAGAAGGATTGTTCCCTGTGGTCAGTGGAGTAGGACAGAAGAGAAACCTTTTTGCTGTTCCTTTTTCAGGTGGGTGACTTTGGCATCTCTGCAGTGATGCCAGACATTGTGATAAATGTACCTATCACCATGTGCAGCCTCCCAGGGCTGGGTGCAAGCAACCTGTAAGGCTCAGTGGTGTGAATAGCTAGCAACTGAGGCATGAAATGCCCAGTTTGGTCACCAGGTATCTTGAGTGGACCTGGACACCCAGGAAAATACTGTTTTTCCTTCTCACAAGTTTCTGAAATGCTAATCAACGTTCCAGTTGAATCTCCTGCCTGACCCTCTCAGCCCTCACAGAAGGCATTTGCCAGCTCCACCATCTCAGTCAAGTACCTGTGGGTTACACCCATGATGTGACCTGAAAACAGCAGGTGTGTCCTGAGCCTCATGTGAGCTCACATCAGTAAGAATGGGAATAGAAGGTGGGGGACATCCAACACAAAGTTGGGTTCTCCCTGCATCACATTTACTGTAAGCAGTGGTTTAATTTCTTCACCCACATCACTAAGCCCACACATGTATGTCCCAAAGGACCAGGTGCTCTGTCCAGCTCAGGAAGACCTGCTCCATGTGGATTTCCTAGCTCAACACAGATCTGTTTCCTCATGATTGTCATTGTCCTCCCTGTCTTGATGCTTCAGTGAAGAAAGAGCAGCAGTTTTTCCTCTGTTCACCTTTTTGTTCAGATAAAACAAATTTTATCATTTATACCTTATGTAAACTTTATGTTAAGCTGATAAAAAATGAGTGAACTTAGACTCATTTGCTGTAGTCAGTGACTGAGACCTGCTTTCTGTTACAAATTGGCAAACATTTCTGTCAGGTGTTTTGAGTTTGGGCTTTTGATGAGCAACAGATAAACAAGATTTTTTCTGTATATTCCAAGTGAATTACATCAGCTTTTAGAAAAAAATCACTATTTCACACATCCAAGTTCTCAGGTGTGTTCAGTCCATTTCAGTAATCCAGTGGCTGAGACATGGCTAAATTTGTCTAGCTATGAAGACTTTCTGAGATGACTCTATATCTTTGAAATGGACTAGAAGGTCACAGCTAGCAAACTGATTCTTGGCTACTCCTAAATTCAGTGAAGTTAGGGTTGCTCAAGAGGAATCGTGCAACTTAGAGATAAAAATGGAAAATATTCCAGTCTGTGTAAAAAAGGGGGTTTGTTACAGCTGGGTACCTCAAGCAGTATAATTCATTTTATTCTCCCCGCTTTTCAGAGACACTGACATTGGTTGGAATTGTAAAGAGTGAAAAGCAGTAGCTGAAAGCTTACTGTCAACAAACACCTTGTTGATCTGTGTGCATGCATCATTTACATATAACCTCAGAGGTGTTTCCTCGTAAGATGCAATCTGCTTGCTGTTCTCCTGATTTGAAAATGATGGCAACAGTACTCCAGTTATGCTGCGGCCTTATGTGCTTTAAAAACACATAGATGAGTGGACCAAAAAAAAAGTTTCCAGGGTCTGTTGAGAGCTTGTAATTGAATGTCTTATTTCTCAAGCGTACTTCTAAAAATTCCATTCCTCCTTGTACACTCACTATGGAAATTAATTTGATACAGAAAGGTTATTCTTGGCAATACAGAGATTTGTCTTTGGGACGTTTCATAGTGCAACCAGTCACTAAAACTAGACTTTGCTGTCCCAGCAGCATATCTGTAAACAACTGGCAGTGAATAGAGATCTTAGAAATATCCCTCTTCCTAGTTTTTATTTTTTGTTTAGAAAACAAACAAACTGGAAAGATTTCTTTGCTCAGGAAAGGAGAGGACTGGAAGTTCTGGTGATGGCTGAGCTTAGCAGTGGTGGGCAACTCATGAATTACACTCAGTTCTACTAATGCCCCATGTACCTGATGTACAGAAGCCTGCTATTTAGCTGGAACACTCCTAAGCTGTAGGATAAATGTATTTTCCTTACATCCCCAGCTTGCTCTCTTTAACCACTGACATATGTGTTTCAAGGGACTTTACATGTTAAAGAAAGAAGCCTACAAGGCTGTGCCTGCCAGTAAACAGAAGGGAGGGCCAAAAGTGCCTGTTCCCAGCATGTGCTTGTCAGGAATATTCTGGAGTCCTGCTGTGTGGCTGAAGGTTGTGGGGACTATAATAACACAAACTGTAGTCACGGTCTCTCAGGTTGGACACTGACCTGAGTGACTGTGGAGGGTCTTCTCATCCTGCCCTCTTACCTTGCCTTGTCTTGGTCTGTCTTGTCCCCTTAGCTTTTAAGTGCTGCAAGGAATAACAAATATTTTTAATCAACTAATTATGAACAAAGATAAATATTTTTCAATTTGTTAATAATGGAGGTGATGGGAGATTCCCCTTTTGAAGCAAACTTATTACAGTTCTATAGGAGCATCAGAAATGGACTCAGCCACTCATAGGTTAGTGTCAAAGCTGTGCTGGGTAGGCTTGTGAAGTGTCACATGAACAGAAGGAAAAACCCTGAGAGCTGTAGGTTTTCTCCCATTCATCTCTGCTTTTAAAGCAGCTGAGGACATCTGAAGCTGGGCTTAACTTCTGCACTTAACAGGCTTTGTACTCTACATCTGCATAAGCCATTATCAGAAATCAGCATCCCCAGGGAACCTGGAGGTGCCTGTCACATGGGCATGTTTTGTGGCCAGAGGCTTACTCTGTCACCAGCACAGCTTGTCATCTCCATAGGGATGGGTCAAGTGCTTTTGGGCTCACTGTTTCCCACTGTACTCATTCTCCAGATCCTAAACAGCACAAGAAGAGTAATTCCTCTTTTGTGTGGGGATAGATTCTGTCATCTTTCAGCAGCAGTACAAACTCCACAATCAGATCTTGCTAGAAGTCCAGTCTTGGTCAAATCTATGAAAAATGGTGACTTAGAGGGTCCTGACTGTCCAGCCTGGATGTTCTCTCCAGAGAGTGAATAAATTTGCCCTTAGCAAGGGGGGCTTCTGTATTGCAGACAAGTATCTACTAGAAACTAAACTGAGACCAAGCCAAAAATAACTACTGAAGGTTTAAGAGAGTTTGTCAGGATTTTGCCCTATGATTCTTAACAAGAAAAAGAAAACTCTTACCTCGCTCTGGATGGAAGCTTATTTTTCTTGTTACAAATTAAATAACAATGTCAGAAGTCTGACCTTTTCCACTCCAAAATCTAATCCCAAAGAAACAGAGTTACTAGAAATCTAATTTTGCCTTCGAGACTGATTAATTATTTGGTCGTGCAAGTGTAGGCCAGCCAAACAGTTTACCTTTCTTGCTTGGCTGCTGTCCCAGTTAAGAATGTCACCTCAGAGAATAGTCAGTTTAGAGTTTGAACTGAGGAGATGTAGTGAATTTCACACATTAAAACTGGATTGCCTCCCACACCTGTTTCTTAAGCAAAAGTAGGTGTCCGTATATACACAAAGAAACAAAGAGCTCTTGGAGGGATGGGGTGTTATAAACAGCTACTTACATTGCTGGTAATATGTTAGAAATCTTTCTGTGGTAGATATTTTACATGGCATCCCTTGGTTCTAAGAGATGTGTGTTTGGGATCTACAACTACTCAAACTGTTTTGGTGACAGGGTGGAAAAGCCAAGTGGGTACAAGTGCAGAAGGGAGAAGGCACTTCAGGCACAAGTCACTGGCAGGAGAACACTGCTGTGGCTCTAACACAGGGTGCAGTAAGGCAGAGCATGAACCTGGGGGCCAGGGACACCCAGGGATGGTGGCAGCAGGAGCTGCTACTTGCTCACATCCTCCTGCTGCCAAGGCTTCAGACCAGAGAGCAGACCTTGCACCAGCCTGGCTGGAGGAGTCCTCTGCATGGCAGCTGGACTGTGCAGTGAAAAAGAGCCACTGTGTGCACAGTCTGCAGGCACTCAGCCTATCCTGCAAATGCACAGGCTTGTTCATATCATGTCTTCCTCAAAATGTGTAACACTGGCTGAAATGGCTATTTTTTTGACTTGCCATTATGGTTTTCTGCAGTGCCAATGGAAAAGCGCAGGAAGAGGTTTTGCATGCATTTGACATCCTTACAGTTTTTGTGCCCAGAGCTTTTGCCAAGGGGCATTTGGAAATTTTAACTATTTGTTTGGCATTTTGAGATGACCTCCAGCCTTGCTGGATGCAAGACCATGCATCACTACTGGCCACACCACATATGTGCACTTATTTCTGTCCCAGGAATTGTTCTTACTCATCTGGAAATACTCGTCCCTGAATGATAGTGAGGCACTGGGATAGATTATCCAGGAAAACAGTATTAACTTCAGTGCTGGAAAGGCCTTTAAGGAACATCTAGAAAACTGTCAGTCAAGCAGGGCATATACCAATTTCTTCCCTGCACAGATCAGATCCTTCCCAGCTCTTCAAGTGTGAATTCTATGTACAAAAAATTCCCAGTGCAATGTGGGCATGCCCACTGTAGCATAAGCATTTGTGTTGTCTCCTCTCTGCATATAAAATATTTTCTGGCAAGAAATGGCAATCCTGAAAAAAAGCCTGCCTTTTCAGAATAACCCTCTCTGTAACTTGTCACATCCCTCTCAATGGCATTTCTCCATTTCTGCTGAGACAAGGGCTCATCTGTAGTTCTCAGTAGAAGTAGTCTGTGCTGTGCTTACTTTCCCCCTGCCAAAAGGTAAAGGTGGAAACAGCAAACTGGTTAAGAAAGGCATTTTGTTAGAAGTGTGTTTCTCGGTATGATAATGTGGTTTGGGGAATAATCTGTTTATGAAGAGCTCTTTCTCTCAAAGGGGAGGATCTGCCAGGGAGAATAAAATACTCTGGTGTGGACTTCTCCCACACTCCTTTCTGTGTCCAGAAGCCCCTACCTTCCAGTTGTCTATTTCCCCTCCCGTTCCTCTCTATTTGTGGCTTTTGGGCAAATCTCCTCTGAGCTCAAGTTAAGTGTAGCAGAGCATAAAGCTCCAGTGCAGACTGTAGATATTCCTTATCTTATGCATCTCTTCCTGATCTCTGCAATGATCCTCTGACAAAAAAATGCAAAGAAGAAAATGTTTCCAAAGAATTTGTGATATCTGTGGCAAGAAAGAATTTCCAACCAATCGCCTTCATCTCACCATCTGTCAGAACTCCCCCAAAAAGCCACAGGGGTGATCATCTTTAAATTATTAGTACAAGAGAAGGTTTACTCTGAAATGACAAAAAAATACCCTTTTTCTGTAATTCCTTTTTTGAGTGGTACATGTGGTAAGAAGCTCCTGACCTCTAAAGGAATGTCACAGTACCTGTTGAGGGTTTGGTAAGTGCCTTTGGTGGGGAGAGCAGCTGAAACATGGTGTTGTGGGCAGTCTACTTAAGGCAGTCTACTCAAGGCCTGGCTTTAAGGCTGCTTAGGTGAGCGTAAGATCAATGGTACTGCATTTTTGAGATGCTCTGGTGTGACAGCAAGGACCATCTGAGTGTATTTATCAATATAAAATGACAAACAAGAAAAGACAAGGTAAAAGCAGCTTTTACTGTAAAACTTTGTTTATATAGACATAGTCACCCTCAGTGCAGCATTGTTACACCACTGCTTTAGCAGCTTCAGCCTTTGCCAAAGTGGAAAAAAGTTCTCAGGTCTTCACCACTGCAAAATACCACTTTGGTCAAGCTCCTGTATCCCTGAAACAAGCTTCAGGTTGTGGATCATTATTTTGAGAAGGAAGGAGATTATTTTCCCCTCTCTTTTTCCTCAGTTCATTCTTTTTGCCTAACAGCTCCAATTTCAGCAGCCTTCACGTGAATGAAGTACTTGCTCTTTTCTCCACTTCTTGGTGGTGGGACTCACATGAGTTCATGGAAGAACAAGATGCCGGTGGCACTTGACTGCCAGCCTGCCCTTGCAGGCTGGTTATCCCCCACGGATGAGTGTCCGTGAGCAGAAGGTGCCCGGCACTTCCTTCCCGCAGGTCACAGCTGTGTGGTGTCCCTGCCCAGGCTCACTAAGTAATCCCACTCGTGCCAAGAGGCCAGTGGCACACATGCCACAGTTGCCTCCACCAGGAGCTCAGAGATCTGATGGTAGCAGAGAATATCCTGAGCTGGAAGCGATCCCCAAGGATCATTGAGGTGCAACCCGGGCCCTGCACAGGACAGCCCCCAGAGCTGCACCGTGCCTGAGAGCATGGTCCAAACACTCTTTGAATTCTGGAAGGCTTGTGGGGCGTGTTCCAGTGCCCAACCAGCTTCTGGGTGAAGAACCTTCCCCTCACATCCAACCTGACCGTCCCCTGGCACAGCTTCATCCCGTTCCCTCGGATCCTGTCCCTGGTCAGTGCCTGCCCCTCCGCCTCCCTTCCTGAGGATGTTGCAGACCCTCAGCCTCCTCTTCTCCAGGCTTCCCAAGCCAAGTGGCCTCGGCCGCTCCTGGAGCGGCTTTCCCCGGGCCGTTCCGCAGCTCCTCGGCGCTAATTTGGGGCAGGAACCCCGAAGTTTGGGATTTCCCTGAGGCGCCGGGCCGGGCCGTGCCCCCATTGCCGCCAGGTGGCGCCGCCGCCGCGCGGGCCGGGCCCTCCGGAGCCCCGCGGGCCCCGCGCTGCCGGCTCCGGGAAAGCAGCGCTCCTTCCAGTTACTGCTCCTGAGGTACTGCTGGGCTCTCAAACCCTGTACGAGGAAAGAAAAAGGGGAAAAGGACAGTAAGAACGTGGTTTTATTCTGACTTATGGGTGTATTCGTTTTATCTAAACATATGTGCTTTCTCTCGATGCTAGAAAATGCTAACTTCCACATCATCTTAGGAACTCATGCAGTGATTAAAAAAAGAGGTATATTTTAACTCACACGAAAAATAATTATACCTTAACTTTTGGGCGTGGTGGTTAGTTGGCTTTTATTTTCTAACACAATAGCAAGCACAAAAGATGTTTTTCTCCAAATTTTCACTGACACCTTCTTCGTATGCATCGCATCAGTGCATCTTTGTGATGTGTTGTCTTTCTCCTCGTTACTGGTGACAAAAAGGACGTAGCCAGAAACTTAACCTGAGTATTAAATATTTGTGCAGGACATGTGCCACCTCCTCTGTGCCCACTGCACCTCCAAGGGAAGGAAACCCCGCTGTCCCCTCTGGGGTGTGGCAGTGATGCCTTTTCTTGGTCTTAAAACCAAGAGTCAAACATGGTTAGAAGGGAAAAAGGCATTTTACCTTGGTATTTATTTTAAGGATCCTTAGGTGCACCACGTCCAGGTCGAATACACCTCAATGCACCCCGCAATGCCAACCCACAAAAGATCTGGTCTAACATTATAGGTGTTACTAATTAGCACATCTATCACAAATTCCCCAATGAGAGGCTTAAATGAGCCCCCCCTCCCCAAGGAACCTTCCCCTGGATGGCTCTATCTTAGTTTACAAAACGTGTTCTGAAGAGGACTTTGGGGGTTGGGGCACACTGATCCCTAGCTATGAAGTTTCTAAAATGTTCAGTCTCCCAGCTTAACAAACAAGTCCAATAATGTAGGCAAAAAGCACTGAGAATACAGAAGTTGTAAAAAGGTATAAAAGGGGTATAAAGAAGAGGCAAAAAAATAATCAACGTGGCGTCAGCAGTAGGAGCAACTTGGGTTTGACTCACCTCCCACTTCTCAGGGCAGCAAAACTCAGTTTTGTCTGTGCCTTGATCTGTTCCTGTTTCACCTTCATTACAAAGGAGGAGGAAATTGTAGATTAGCAAAAGGCCACCCAGACAGCTGGGATCCTGGGCCTCCCTACTGGGAGAGTGTAGGGGAATTCCAGTTCCAGCAGATGAAGCTCTGTGTAGGCAAGAGGGGGGAAAAGAAGTTAATTTTCAAGCCCGAGTCCTTATTTTCTTTTCCTAAGAGACCTAAGGGACTATGTTTTTCATTGTGGTTTTCATTCTATGTAGGACTGGCCCTAGGATCCTACTAAAATCCCAGGTGCCTTAAGGCTATAGAAACACCAGGCTCTCCATCCTCTGTGGGAATCTCTCCAGTCAGCCAGATTTTGCAGCTAATGTTCCTCACTGATTTCTGCCTGAGTTGCACTCAGAACTCCCCACACCCAATTTGTAAATGTGTCTCTGCTTGAGGGCAGAAGATAGAAGCTGCTCGTTTGGTCACAAAGAGTTAAATGAAGGGGCAGTACGCATCTCCTTAGCTAATCTAGATCTAGTAGAGCACCCTCTCAGGCTGCTTGGGCATTGCTGTCCTGCTGCTCTCCCTTTCCTCCCTGGTGCCAGAGCAGGGCAGTCCCTTCTGTCCTGTTGTGCTTTAATCTTAGGCAGCATGCTGGCTGCAGCAGCTGCTGCTCCAGGAGCTGTGGTTGGTGGCCTGCCCTGGGCTAAGCAGACTGAGTTGCTGTCAGGAATGTGCTGAGATGGTCCCTTGAGAGGAAGCCAGGACTGAAGCTGTCTGGAGTGTTGTTTGCATCAATCTGGGGCTGATATTCAGGAGAAGAAGGGGGATTAACCAGTCATACACAATGTCTGGGGTTGCTGGGGGAAGAGGCAGTTACCTAATCATCATCTTCTACCTGGATCTCTTTGCATCCATACACTGACCCATGGTAAACCCACTGGGAGAGGTGCTGCTTTTTCATTCAAGGTGTGTCCAGTACATGATTCTGTGGTGGCCTTTTTCACTGATCAGAGATCTGTAATGACACCATGGCTAATTAGCGATGATGGACATTGATTGCAAAAGCAGAGAGTGCAGAACATATTCAAGAAACATGTTGGAGAGTAGATGTGGCAGACCATAAAGAGCTTTTAAGCTGTTACTGATTGTGGGTGATGCTGAAAGAGTGCAAGGAGGGAAGTGACTGCTTCTGTAGGAGAAATTAGCTATGGCTAACACAGGCAAGATCATTGGGATGGAAACACTGAAATTCTGTATTCTGGCTTGCTCTCCCACTTTTGATTAGGCCAGAAGTCTTCCCTCCTTCCTGAAACATTGATGTCTCTGTGTGGCAGTACTCATTTTATCTGTGCTTTGGAGATAGAGGAGCTGAGGCACAGCAGATGAAGCACTGGCCTTACGTAGCTTCTTAGTACTAGAGGTAGAAGCAGAATAGAAGTCTGCAGGTGACAGGACTAGAAATAGCAGCCTGCTTTTCTTCTCTGGGGAAAAATATACAGTACCTGGAGGGCGTGATGGTAACATATCACTCTGTGTGAAGAATAGTGCTGGTCCAGTATTGAAGGTCCTCCTAGAGAGTGCTGAACGTAAATAATTTGCCCACGAGTCAAATGGAGAAACAAAGAACTGCACCAGCTCACCTTTGAAAAATTGCCTTTATTAAACCAGTGTTGCTAAAATTGCTTGGAGTAACAGATTCTAAAATTGAGCTACTGAATTAGTATCAAATGAAAACTGTGACAGCCAGCCTTAAAGTGGAGAAATTGGATTTAAGAATTGCACCTTGGGCATAGCAGGATATCTAGGAAGTTGCTGTGCTGTAGCTGATGAACTCATATGGAGCATGGATTTCATGCTGGTGAATAGCAATGTAGGTAATGTTCTACAGAAACATTACAAACCCAGGCTGGAGAAAATCCCTTTAGAGAGGTGACCCAGGTGAGAAAATGCTTTGTAGACAAGTAATCTGCTGTGAGCAAACTGCAGTCCTGGAGGATTACAGCCACTCTCACAATCGTGTGTGGTATGTTCTCAACCCATGAGGAAGGAAATGCCCTTTGAAAAGAGTAGTGAGAGTGGAATGGGTAAGTGCTTTTGCATGATTTCAGCTGTGCAATAGCATTTCCAGGGTCAGGTCTCAGTGACAAGGACTCTTGAAGGAATACAGCTCAGGTAGATCAGGAAGCCCTATGGCAATGACATGCCCTTAGAGCATGGTAGGTTCTGGCTCCAGGGGGACAAAGTAAGGAAAAGCTGAAAGCAGGTGGAGAAAATTTTGAAAGGAGCTGAACACTTAAATAAGTTAGGTCTGAAAGGCTTTGTGGAGAAGATAATAAGGTTTATTAAGGTCCTTCTAATATCAGCTTGCTTCATTCACACTAAGGGAAAAAATCCATTACTATAACCCAATTCACAAATTATGGTTTCTAGTCTTGAAGAACCCAATTCTGTAAGTATTTTACATGGAAGAGGGATCTCTTTGAGAAATACTTGTGAGCACCTTTGTTCGATAGGGTGCAAAGGGGTTTAAGGATTCAAAGGCCTAACTAATAGGTGCTAACATCCAAAAGGCACCATGGCAAAAAACAAACAAAAACAAAAACAAACCAAAATAAAAAATTAAACAGAAAAGCCCCTCTCCTTAGCAATTCTACAAAACAAGATTTTTTTTTTTTTACAATGAATTTTCCTACTGCTATGCAGTATATAAGAATGCAACAGCTTTGTGGTATTAAAGTAAAGGTTGTTGGAGGTGTCTCAGAGATCCATACTGCAGTTTTCCATCTGCCTACAGGTTTCTGTATTAATGCCTAGTATCAGGATCCTTTCTAGAATGCAGGAGTCATTCTTGGCACTAGCTATCAGTACATTCCTTAAAATAATCAAATGAGGTCAAAGTGGTGGGTTTTTTTAATTCTGGAATATAAATTCATAATTTCAGCATTTCGTAGTTACTCTGTGTTAAACAGTCCTCATCCACTGGCAAACCCTGAGAAGAATCCTGGCTTAGCTGAAAGTTTCAGTGTAGGTTTTCTGTGCACCTTGAGTGATTTAACTTAATCCATCTCCCTGTCTCAGCTCCTTATCGGCAAGATGGAGGTGATAACACCACCCCATAGGGGTGACATGGGGATGAATGTAAGCAGGAGATTGTGCAGGCATTAGTGTACTAACAACCACAAAATACCTAAGATTTCTTATCTAAATATGAAGGTTAATTGCACTCTTGAGAGGTAGCTAGCTTGCATTCTTTTTAGCTGATAAAAGGGAGCGTGCTTTGTCCAGCTTCAGACCACTCATCAAGAATGCAGTTGTATAGTGCTGGACTCCTTTTCAGCTGCAAACCATTGCCAGGGACATAGCACGTGGGTATGTAATGGCCTCCGAAACACCAAGGGTTGGATTTCCAACAGAGCTGCACACTCTAAATGGAGATTTGACATTTTCTAAGGGGTTCATCTCTCAGTGAGAACAAGGAGAGACTCTGGGAGCTTAAGCGCTTTTGAAAAAAATTCTGGCCTCTGTGCAGGAGCTGAGCTTTCTTAAGACTGAAGAAAAAATGGATGAAGGGTGTGTGAAATCAAACCATAAACGATCTGGGAGCAGCAGTGCCCTGTGACCTGGCTGGCGAATGGAATAGTGTGAGCATAATGTGCACATGGATAGTGAGAGAGAGAATTATCACAGAGCTGATGAGGCACCTGGATCAGAGTTTCAAAAGGTTAATATGCTTGTCAGAAGACAGAAGTTGGTCTCTACTGGCAGCAATAGCTCTTCAAAGCTCTTCTGACTATTTGTTTTACCAAAGCTGTATGCATCAGTATTGTGCTTTTCAGCCACATATGTGGCCTTTAAGTCTTAATCCTGTTCTGACTGGGGTCAAATTCAAAGGTTTTTCCCTGCCCCATACCATTAAGCTTCTGATATGACTTTTATTGTGAGGCAGTCAGGCATTATAGCGATTCCTGGGTATAAAAATGCACAGCTACATTTTCCTATTATGAGAGGCATCCTGCTCTGTTCACACACACTGGACACCCTGCAGAAGTTTTTCACTTTTGGTTGAAGAGCTTTGAAACTATCCAAATTGTGATTTTTTTTTTTTTCCAGTTTCTCAGTCACTGCTTTTTGCTCCTGTTCTGAAACAGTCTGTCACAGATGTGCTGGAATACCAGCACACGTTGAAGTGTAGCTGTCATTCCTTTGCAGCACTCTTGCCTTGGAGCTCTGCATGCTAGAAAAGGACATGTCCAATGCTCTTCTTCTAGATGGTCTTCTGCAGAGGGAGCCAGCTTGGACCAGGTGGAATTAGTGTGGTATAGTATGCTTTTTATCAGATTATGAGTACCTGTATCAGTTTCCATAGGAATACATAGGTTTTCTGTGGACTTTGCCCTCAGTTTCTCTCAGGTCTGTATGATCCTCCCTCCAGACACTTTTGAATTTTAAGACTATAGCTTTCAGGGGAATGTTTGCCATTCCCTGTGGTGGTCAGCTTCCTTCCAGCTCTGTGTCTTGCCTTGAAATTCTGACATTCTAGGCTTTATAGAAGAGTGTGAATCATGAGCATGTTTCTAGGTGAATGGAGGAGGCCTCCCAAACAACAAATCCTAGAGGGGTTTAATTCTATTAAAGCGTGGTAATGGCTGTCTCTCTTACATAGGTGAGCACCTTAGTATCAGCCACACGGTCCTTTTTCTCCACTCATCTTATACCTGTGTAAAACTCTACCCTATACTGTGCACCCACCCAATGTCCATTTCACAGGCAATACTATGGAAGAGAAATCAAGCTATGGAGAGCAGCTGTATTCCCTCTCTGGTGCAGGCAATCCAGTTTCATCTGAGGGCACTGGCACTGTGGTTTCAGTTCTTGCTCTCTGTCCCAGTCAGGTACCAGACTCAGGTACAACCCTTGCTTGTGATCTTGGCAGAAGATCCAGCCCAATGTACAGATGGGGATTCTGACTTCACTTCCTTCTCTTTGTAGCTGACAGGTTTTAAACTGAAATGGGAGGCATTAAACTGACACTTATTTGCCTTCTGTCTAGGGTAACTGGTAGATGAATATTTTGGTTGAGAATATATTTTATGCTAAATACAAAATTTCACAAGACTCAAAAATATAGAAGAGTTTAAATGTTTTGCTTTTCAGGTTTTATGTGCAATAAAATGATGACTGGTATCAAATAGGTGTAATTTAAATTTTATGTGACTGCTTCTCCCTCTCCAATTCTCAAATAAAATGCTCAGCACCTTTTAAAAAGCCCACCTGCACTAAGAGATTGCTTTTTGTTAGCCTCTAGAGCATTAGCTTTAATTCGTTAACAGGAAAATATCTTTTGAAGGAGGATTATACAAGCTAAGAGATGTTTTTAGAATGGGAGAGAGAAAGTGAAATTGCAGGCATTGAACTCCTGGAAACAGACTCAAGCACAGGATAAGGAAGTGCAGCCTTAACTGTGCATTCTCCTCTGCAAGGTGTGTTCAAACTGTTTAAACTCTGCTTGTTTTGCTTGCTGCACGGGGGAGGTCCTTCAGCCATACCATCCTGCTGCCCCTTGTGCTGCAGCTAACAGAAGAGCCAGAACTGCTGCTGCTCTTCGTAAAGGTTGTTTAGATTCTTTAAACCATTTGGTGCTGCTCATAGGAATTCCTCTGGCACATCTTGCTCTTAATTCAGTCCAAGGTGACCTTCCTTCCCTATTTTGTTAGTCAGCAGGTCCAGGATTCTGTGCAGAGAGGAGCCTAAATACATATGTATGGAAGTGCAGATGAGGGAGTTGTTCTCTGAGTTCAACAAAGGGAACTTGGTCTGCCCCTGGAGCCCCCCTTTGAGGGCTACAAAGGACAACGACTTCACTCTGGGGTCTCCAGTGGTCATGGCCATGAAACAAAATCATGGAAAGGGACAAGAATGATGGCAGCCACTCCTGCAGCACTCTCTGAGGATGGCTCAGCAGTCTCTTCCTCTTCAGTCTTGAGCATCTCTGTCCCCTGAGAATAGGAAAATTCCTCAGTGGAGTTAAAACATTTAATTCCTTCCACAGATTTTCTTCTGAGAAGCTTCTGACATACAGCTGTGGCAGCATTGTGTTACTTGTACATTACTTGTTTTTCTAACATGAGGATTTGCTGCATGCAGTGTAATGTCTTTGCTCTTTGAACAGTAAAAACCTGGAAGCCATGTTCTTTATTCTCAAAGGATATATACCCACACAACTCTTACTAGCATAAATAAGGTTTCACATAGTTAAAGATTGCTGAACTGAGCTTACAGCATATTACAAATAGTAAAGAAACCCAAAAACCAAAAAGCAAAGTCCAAAAAACTTGCTTTTTTTTTTGCTGTTTAAATAGCTCAAGTAGACCATCTGCTTCTGAAACAGCTCATGTATTTCTGTCTCTGGAACTGCTCATGTATTTTTGGTTTTGGTTACAAACTGACCACAACACTGCAAACAGCACTCATCTATGCACAACATGAGACTGGCAAGAGAGATGTGTCTAATCAGTGTTTTAAAAGTCAGACAGGAATAGTATGACTCCAACTGGCACAGCCATGTCCTTGTAATATCATTTCACTACCACTTAATTT
This sequence comes from Rhipidura dahli, assembly GCA_013399225.1. Classification (NCBI taxonomy): domain Eukaryota; kingdom Metazoa; phylum Chordata; class Aves; order Passeriformes; family Rhipiduridae; genus Rhipidura; species Rhipidura dahli. Next base: position 142,497 of record VXAC01007865.1, read on the forward strand.
GTATAAAATAGGAAATATTAAAAATGGATGTTACTATAATGGGAGCATCCAGTGAATCCCTTGTTTGTGGCAAAAGAAAGCTGTCCATCTAAGGTGACTTCACTTAAGCCTTCTGTGATTCACATGGGATGTAGAATTACAGCATTTGTTTTTAGGCAGAATTATGGATGAGGCCCAAGACTAACCAACAGCTCAGTTATTTCTTCCTGATGCATTTCATTAATTGCCCCTGCACCTCTCACCTCTATGAAATTGGCAGCTAGTGAGGTGCCTGTAAGAGGATAATTGGCTCCAGAGTCAATTGTCCTGGAACCAATTGTTAATCTCCTGGTGTTAATTGCCAAAAGCAGGGGAAATCAGTGTAGGCAGGGGGCACAGGAACTGCATGCATATTAGAGCTGTGTAGCAAAATGCAGGTGTTCAGCTGTGCTCCATGGCATCACGGCAGAACTTAGAGAGTTGGAAACATAATGAGGCTCATACAAGCTGAGTGTAAATCCTGCATGTTTTGCTGCATTTTTCATTCATCACCCTCAGATTGCTACTCTATGAGGGAGCTATAAAGCAGGTGGGGTGGAATCTGGGCCCTGAGGAGGTCAAATATAATGTACCAAGGATCTGACTGGGGTGTCTGTACTAGCTGATGGTGAGATAACACTAGCAGTGTTGTGATGGGTTGGAAAAGAAAAAGTATGGAAGTGCAACAGTTGTATAGTTTAGTCCTCTGTTTTGCCATGACTTTTCAATGTGATGTTTCCAGGCAGAAGAGTGAATTTAATCCTAGAGCTAAATGAATCTCTGGAACTATTCTAGTAACTTCAGTTGAGTTGATCCCATCTCCATAAAGATATGTCTGTGGTGTGTTTGACTTGGCTTTTGGATCTGCTTTTCTAACACTAGAAGATTGAGTACCTTCCTGAAAAGTAGAGAAAGATGTATTACTTTATGGATAAGCTAGGATGCATAAACAACTATGAAGTTATGCAGTCTGTAGTTTGAGCCAAAAATATGAGCAAGACATGTTTAATAAGATACCTATTATGCCTATATTCTGTTGAAAAAGACCCTGCTCAGCTCTGTTTTCAGTCTGTCAGACTGGTGACTTTTGAGCATCCCAGTTTACAGCATCTGTCTAGACTATGGTTTGACCTTTTGTTCCTGGTGTCAGATGGTGACTTTCAAGAGCTCGAGTTTGCTGCTGTTGGGCAGTGATGGAAGTGTGTATTCTGCTAACCTGAGCAGCTGGAACATCTGTTGGGGGAATAAAACCATCGGTTGTTTGTCTGGATGTTTGAGTGATAAGAGACTTTGTCTGTGGGGCTTTGTCAGCATGTGTGACAAATGTTTTATCTCCCAGTTTACAGTAGAATTCTTTTAAATAAGTACAGAATACTTTAGATCTTTTTAGATTATTTTTTTAATTCCTTTTTTTTTTTTTTTTTTTAATTTGGAGGGGAAGAAAATCGAAATCTACTGTGGCTACTGTACATTTTGCAAAGTAGTGGCAACAACAATTAAGTTAGTTCATAAATTCCAGTCTGGAAACTGCCTGCATGACTCAAGGGGCTGAGAAACACTTGAAAAAATAGCCCTGAAGATTTTTTGGATGCTGGTGACATGAGTGGGAAAACTAAATACAAAAAATGAGGAGGTGATATTACCACATCGATAGTGTTATGGTTAGTGAGCAGCATAACAGTGAGAGATTTGAAGAGTACCTCTGTTTTGATTCAGTTTTCATGTTGGCTGCAAGCTGTACTTTTAACATGCCATGTAGATATGCTGAAGAGCCATCTACAAAGTTCTACCCTTCAGCATATTTCTTTCTCTGTGTAGCATAGTGCACTAATGTGTACAGGAGCAGTGAAGAAAAGAGGAAATAAGCTTTGTGACCTAGTTTTATACACAAATTAGAAGGCTTAATTTGTGGCACAATCATTTCATCAGGTGTGTGTTGCAACTTAAACTGGCAGGATGATTGGGTCCCTTGGGAGAGAATTTAGTTTTCATTTATTTTTCCCTGCCCTGACTGCAAAGCTACTTGATATTTGCTTTAATACACGTGGATTTGGCACCTGCAGCTAGCATTGCGACAGATGTAGTTACAAAAATTAACATAAATTTATAAATAAAGTAACAAAAAGCAAACTGCAGAGATAAAGCTAAAGGCAGGCCCTGCCACTGAACTTAGTTATTAAAGAAATTATCTGGTTTTCTTTTCTTCCCTCAGCTCTGTACTTTCTGGACAGTCTGAAACTAGTGAATTATATACCATCAAATCAAAGCAACAGAGTTTCAGGTATTTTAGGGAAATCTCTTCTGTGGAATGGAGAGGAGACCTTCTTACAAGGGAACTTCTCTCAGTGTCCTCAAAACTGCAGTGAAGTGCTGCCACAAGCCCTCACTTGCTGCTGTACCCTTGCTTGCTACCTGAAGAGGAAAAGCAATCTCCTAGCATGCTACAGGATATTCCCTCCTCCCTGAGGATGAAAGCCTCTGAGGCCAGCAGTCCTCAGCAGCACAGCAGTGGCTGCCAGCACTTGAGGAGCTGTGAGTGCATTTTTACCCTAATGGCTTGTATGCCTTAAGGAGGGCTCTCTGCCTTTGGTGATGGAAGAAACCAGTGTTTGCCTTCAAAAGGAGGAGCTCTGCAGGGAAGCAGCCAGCCTGAGGAACAGCAGAAGCACTACTGCTACTGCTGAGAACTTCTGGAGGGGAGGAAGAGATGGTGTGGTTCTCCAGCCTCCAGCCTGGGATTTGTGCCAGTGGCACAGAATGCTACTGTTCGGTTCTGTAAAGCCTCAAATCTCATTTCAGTAAAAGTTGTGTTAATGTGTATCCAAGCTGTGCACACACTGCTAAAATCCACTTCTCTAAAGTGCTTTCTGGTCATGGTTTATATTCTCCTTAGAATGAATCACAGATGTTTTGTTGTTTGGGGTTTTTTTCCCCTTAATCCCATCAGTTACATGGTAGGAGAGCATGCTGTGGTTTGAACTTCCTTCTGTTTAATTTTTTAGTTCACAAACTGGTGGTAATATGGGAAAGGGAGGGGAAGAAAGGTTTATAGTCCAAACACACAAAGGAAGATCATATCTACATCCTCAGTGTCTTGGACTTATATGTCCAGGTTTTGGTAGCAACCAGGGGCTGGCCCTATGCTGGATACAGCGGCTCTAAAACAGACCCACTGCTGTCAAAAGCTGAGCCCATCAGTGAAGCTGGTGGCACCTTGATGGAAATGTGTTTAAGAAAGGGTAAAACATGATGTGTGGCTGTTTTGAGAGAGAGAAATGAGAAAATGAGGAAAAAAATTTTTTTTAAATAACAGCCCTTCAGGCACCAAGGTCAATGAAAAAAGAGACACTGGAGATGCTCCAGCACTGGAGCAGAGGTTACCCCACAGCCCATGGAGAAGGCACCTTGTCCCCCTGCAGCCCTTGGATGACCATATCAGAGCAGATATCCACACTGCAGCCTCTGCAAGACCCCATGCTGAAGCAGGGCAACAATGTGAGGAGGAAGGACAGGCAGAGAGGGACTGCTATATGGACTGTCCAAAAACCCCATTCCTCATCCCCCTGTGCTGCTTGGGGGAGAAGTAGGTAGAAGAGTTGGGAGATTGAGCGGGGAGGAATGGGACTTGGGGTGAAGGTGAGGTTACTTTTTTTGATTTTATTGGGGTTTGGGCTTTTTGTTTGGTTAGTTGGGGGGGGGGTGTTTGGTTTTTAGTTCTATCTTTGTATTTCTCACCATACTAGTCTATTTCTAATGGGCTATAAATGAAATTAATCTTAGTCTGTTTTGTTTCTTACATTAATTGGTGACTGATTCCCTCGACTGATTTCCTGATTTCATCTCGACTCAGGGGCTTTTCCATCTTGCTTTCTATCCTCTGTCCTGTTGAGGAGGGGGAATAATAGAGCAGCTGGGTGGAGGTCCAGCAGCTGACCAGGGTTAATCTGCTGCACTTGCTTACAATATGGCCACATACTGTAGAACGTTGATTTAGTAAATGACAAACACAAAGGTAGTAGAAGTTTCCAGCCTTGGTGAGAAATGAACAGTTGGCACTGTGCAGAGACACAACACAATGGGCTCTCCATGCTCCTCTTGATGTTCTCTAAGAAAATCTCACTCTCCCCAGTAACACCAAAAGCTCAATTGTATGGCAGCATTTGCAGAAAGGACACTCTGTCAGTAGAAATAGATCAGTTTGCTTTTCAGTAGCCTGAGTTTGAAGTGCTGTCATTCAAATGGAATCTATAGCAGTAGTTGTTATTTATAAAGTGATTTCAAGTCTGTTTTTTGTCATTGAAAGAGTGTAGTTTGCAGTTGCATTGACAGAAAACTTTCTTCTTAGGGTTAGCTATATGTTTTTGGGGGGAAAACAGTGTGCCTTTCAGGATGCATTTGCAACATTATTTGATTTTGAGATCAGTGAAAAGGAAACTAATGCAGACTTAAAAGACATTAGTCATAAACTTCTTCAGTCCAAACTATGCATATGGATTATCTGTTTGTTTTACTTAAATATTGACTACAAGAGAATAATGAGGCACCATGAAGCCTCCAGAAAACAGTTCTGTTTTGTGGTGGGTTTTTTTTTATGATGAATCACATGTAGAAAATGGTCATTCTTCTTCCTGTGCTGGGCTGGACAGACAACTTAATGGTATTTGTTCCTCATCAGCCTTTGACAGCTGTTATAGAGTCAATATGGATATGTTATCCTAGCTCATCTCCAGGAAGACATAGCTGTGATAGAATTATGGCTCGTGTTTCATAAATCAGATCTGAAACCATACCAGAATGGATCAAGATAATGTACTGTAGCTGCTGCTGTTGCTCTGGAAGACATTGTTAACTTTCTTTATGTCCCTTTTTGCCTTCTAGACTGCAGAAGGAAGATGTATCAAATTACCAGAACTGGGTAACCTTTCTAATTGGGTTAATGTTTGTTAATATAATTAAACTAGGGGTAAACTCAAACTTTTCCTCTCAGTTAGGCCAAGGTATACTTCACTGTTTCAGCCATGGTTTTCCATAGTCACATCTCAACAGGGTTTATAGATTCTCTTTGCTGGAGCTAAGTCATGTTCTCCTTTGCAAGCACTTCAAAGCACAGTTGGAATTGTAACTCCAGCGTGGGTGGTTCATAAGAATAGGGAGTCACACCAGAGGGCAAAGGGAAGGAGTAACTCATTACACAGATGTGACACTCATGGGGTGACAAATGTGTGAAATGATTTGGAAAAATGTCTTTGCAGGTTGGATAATATTATTTCAACAGCTGCTATGTGATTTATTATCTCTGTTCCCTCTCCTGTAATATCACCTAGACATCCTTTAAATAGAAAGAGTCCCTGAAGTCACACCTTTTAATTGAGAAGGGATGGTGGAAGAGAAAAAAACCTAGCATTTAATTAGCTCTAGAAAATGCTTTTCTTTTAAATGTGTTTCTAAACTGCTTCTTATAGATATCCCATAGTGCTTTTCTGTTAAGCACCTCATAGCACTTCTCAAGCCCAAGGTCACTGTAGTGTAGACTGAGAAAAATCCTACTTGTAAGTACGAATTGCTGCCTCTCCTCTTCAGTATGTTGATTTTTAGTAGTGCAGTTGTCCTTTGGGCACAAAACCCACCTTGTTTGCAACATTGGATCTCTTTTTAACATCCATACTTCTACTGGCTTCAGTGGATTTTTTCTCCTAGTGCAAATGTCAAAGGAATGAGACACAGGAAAAGCATAACAACATAAGAAGTATGTAACTTTCCACTTAAAGCTGTTGACTTGCTGTTGATTTTGGAAATTATTCAACACATGTAAGTCCTAAAGACTTTAAGCACACAATTAAATCAAATATGTGTGTAACTTGAACATGTAGTAGTTACACAAGTAAACTAGAATGAGAAATTGCATAGAACTCATTTCACTACTGAAAAATAACAAAGAATTTTTCCAGCATCTCTAGAATTAAAATGGTCTTCTGAACAAGTTCCAGATATCCAAAGAGGATATGTGTTTGTCTTCAGTTTTGGCATAAATGGGGAAAAAAAAAAAAATTCTGACAATTATAAGAAATTAAAGTCTTGTATGAATGTATGGAATTTTGAGATAGGGTTAACCCTTTTGTTGGGAAACATTTTATAAAGAAAAATATTTTTATTTGTATCTAGTTGGGGTTGTTGTTTGGGGTTTTTGTTTGTTTGTTTGTTTTGGGTTTTTTGTTTGCTTGTTTTGTTTTTTTCTGGGGGAAGGAGTTTGGTAGAAAAACTCCAGGAAAAGAGAGGACATATTATTGACCTGAAACAACCTCTACTGAAATTAACATGGTCAAGTACATCAAAAAATGAGGCTCCCATTTTTGACTTCTCACCTACAAGTCTCATATTTTCTGTGCTCTCATGTTCAGATTGTATCCTGTTGTCTTCTCACCTACTACTAATGTAGGTGAGAAGATAACAGGATACAAGCTGAACACGAGAGCACAGAAAATATGAGATTTGGCAGCATTTCCTTCAAAAACAAAAGATTTAGAAGGCTCCGTTGGGATTTGTTTCACCTATCTGTACAATACAGGTGTCTGTAGCAGAACCAGACATCCAGGAGCTTTTCAGTCAACAGGCACTTTCAGGGCATGATTCACATCATTGCACTTTGGATGTCTAAAACAGGGCAAATTAATTGCTCCATGTAAATTTGTTTTCTTTTCTGTTGACTAACCATGTATCGACCTTTCACCAGTTGGAGACAGTTGGATGGACTATAAGAGTTGGTGAAATGGATCTACCATAGAAGAGAGAATAATAATGGTTTCGAAAGAAAAATGTACAGAAAATTTACTTTCCAGAAAATACCATCAATTTATTTACATAATCAGAAATAATTAGAGACCATTTCAGAAAAGCCAAGCAATCATGTTAAAACACTTTTAAAATCCCAAACACAGGAGATGATTATGGGTTTTATTATAAAAAAATACAGTCTTCATAATCTGAGTAACTGGTTTCCAGTTTCCTTTTTCTTTTTGGATGGGGCAGACATTTCCTTGTTCCCCATCCCTTCAATAATAATTTATTCTAGGATCCTCTTCATGTCTTCTACAAAGATGTTTTTGGGGTTTTTTTAAGTCTGTGTGTTCATTCCTATTCAGCTGGATTTCCCCCATCCCAAGTAACATATAAGCCACTCCAACTCCTGGAGACAAATCAATTTGCTCCTGAAAGCAGCTCACTTGAACTTTAGCTGGGAAAGTGCTACAGGGTGAATGGAGGGAACATGCTCGTGTTTTGTAAATTATATGCAGTTTGTGCTGTTCTGGTGCTGTGCTGCTTCTGCTCACCACATCCTGCCTTCCTGGCTACCAGCCTTCATTCTGACACCCTTGTGTCTAATGAGCAGAAGAGCAGGATGCCAGCAATATGTTCTGAAGAGCGTGAGTAATCCTTGGTGTCTGAGAATAGAATTGGGTTGAGAAACCCTATGAAAAGCCAGTAATTCCTCTTATTTCAGCCTCTCTGTGCTGTGAGTCACTTCAGATGATGGCCCAAGGTCAATTGACAAAGGCATCTGAATTTCAGTGCAACTTAAAGGTGCACTGCCATTGCTGGGGAAAATAGTTGTCCTTTTAAATGTTGCTTTTTAACACAGGCGATGAACTCAACAAGAGAATTCTGCTTGCCTTGCAGCTGCTTTGGTCCTTACAATTGTTAAGTTTTTCTCCAATATTTCACTTCATAAAAAGGGTCCTTCATTAGCAAAGGGGAAAACTGCAAAGGAAGTATACACACGGTGAAAAAAAAAGAGAGCTGAACTTCACTGGAACTTGGCAAATATTTTAATGTCTGTTTTGTCCAGGAATTTGTGTTGGCTGCTCTGGTTATAGCTGTGGTGACGGGATTCATTTGAATTTTTCTTGGATTTGACTTTCAGGAGTGAAGCCATTTGGTTGCAGGACAAAAGCCAAGCTCTACCTAATAAATGTCACAAGCAAACACCAGTCCTTGGCAGACTTGAGTGCTGCTACCTGTTGCAGGGCAAACTGATGTTTTCTCTGAAGCCAGTGATGTTGCTCTGGACAGTGCTGAACCACCGGGTTTGATTACAGATGTTAATTGCAGTGGGCAGAGGTGTAAACATCCATCACCTCTAGAAATTGCATCCTCAAAACAAAGCCTTAAAAATTGCTTCTATGCCTATCTCCCTCAAGCCTTTTTTATTAAGAACTTTATAATTAATATCACAGTGGTCTTACACCAACCATAGCTTTTGCTTGAAGGTCCTATTTTAATCTTGAAATACATCATATATTCCTTCTCCTGGTAGCTCCACAGGTGCATGGGGGGTATTATTTGGAGGAAAGAAGAAGGGGCCAAGACATCTGCTTAGCTTCAGAAAATGTTGTCTTTCAATTCTCTATGAAGATGGCTTTCTGGAGGTTGGTGACCTTTTAGTCACACAGAGGGTGAGTTGCTGACAGGAATCTGTGTAGGGAAATCAGCTTTGTCCTAAATCCACTGGAATCAGCTGGGTTAGGGAGATTCTCACATGCTTTTTTTAAATGAGCTCAGAATCAGTATCTTAAAAGACGTTACCATACATTAATAGAATAACATTGACAAACACTTTTTGACTGACAGGCAATCCTAGGCTGAGATAGAGAGCATGCCTGATTATTAATATGGGTATTTATTTGACTACCTGCCTTCAGACAGCACATTTTAGGGCAGCTTGTCAAATGAAAGGTCCACTGACTGGCTGGAATCATTAAAGCAATATGCTTTTTCCTTGGGGGACAAAGCCCAAGACTGGGTCTCTTTATGATATCATTGTTTTAGACAGAGAAGTTAAAAACTATCCCCACAGAATATAATCAGAAGACTCTTCCAGAAAATTTTCTCATCCACCTGACTTCACCCAATGGTTTAAGAGTTGTGATGGGATTGGAGTCACATTGGTCTCAGGTTGTCCAGAGAGTCTGAAATTTGTTGTTTCTCTTTCAGATCTGAAGGCAGCTTTCATGCCTAAAGCTTGAGTGTATTTCTTCAACAACATTAGACATTCTGTAAATATTTCACCTTCTGTTTTTAAGAGAATGAAGCTAATTAGTATAAAACAAAACAACTTTGTTTCTGAGATCCTTTCCTTAGAGAGGAAAAGTTGCACAGACCATGTATGTCTCTCACAGATACCTCTGTTTTCTAATGGCATTCTGTTTAACCTTTAAACATGCTCTTCAATATTAGCCTGCTTGTAATTTTTTTGATAAATGGCACCCTGAGTTTACTACATGCTGTATTTATATTTGTGCTGTTTTTCAACTGCAGTTTTGCTATTTTTAGAGCTTTATCAATAAATAGTGATGTGGGTGGTTGAGTTTGGTTAAGGGTTTTTTTGTGAAGCTTTTTGATTATACAAAATAATCCACAAAACACTGTCTGGACTTCTTTTGATGTCACTGGCATCTGGTTCTTAATCTCTTAAGTCTTTCTTTCCAGACGTCTCTTGGATGATAGGACTATTTTTATTCAGAGATACTGGCTGTTGGTTATTATCATGGGAATGGTGGGTGATCACACCCACAGTACTATCCAGACTCCCTGCTGCTCTGGAGCTGCTGAAGTTTCCACTCAGAGAGAGGCATGCTTTAGAAGAAGTGCCTGAGTTGTTCGTGTACTTATTCTATAACTTGGCACCCACCTGGAAAGACAACTGTGTTTCCTTATGTTACCTCAGTTATGCTCTTTTCTGTAGGAAAACCAAAAACCGGCTGTCTCAATCTTTCAAAAATAGGCTGCTGCATTTCATTGTCCTGACTCACCAGGAAGGTTGTCATAATTGGAAATTTGCAGAGATGCTGTAAGCATTTGGGTGGATGTTGAGTTTATAATCACCAATGATGATGCTATTGCTTTATAAATTACTTTTAAAAGTAAATGGCAACACAGCTGGTGATTTTATTCTTAATGCTTTAAAACTCTCCATCGTTCCATTAGAGGATGATGCTCACAAAAAACCCCCCAAAAAAACCTATTGTTAAGCCACATTGAAAAGCCATCCACCTTCTCTAATAGCATAAAGCATTTCTCTTTTGTGTCACTTGGCTGAGTATTGAGTTCTAGGCTTTTGCCCTCATCCCTCGATGTCTTATCCAGATTCCTGGAGACAGTCCAGTTCTTTCTGTTAAAGTACTGCAGTTGCTGTAGTGCTGCAGCGCATGTATTGACAGGGGATGCTGAAATGCCAGGCTCTGCTTCTGGTTGACTTTTGCTGACTGCCCTAACGATCCACCACTTAGATCCATTACATATAAATACTTGTCCTTGTCTAGTGCTTTTCACAGAATGCCCTTTTGTTATGTTTGCACTTTGGATTTAAAAGAAAAAAATAAATTTAAAGCTTCATTTACACCAAGAAGACTAGAAAATGGTCACTGCATATTAAAACAGCTAAAAGAAAAAAATGGAGAAAATCTACAGAAAGCCGGCAAAATACTGCGTAGTGTTCCTTAATGAACAACAGAATTTGTTTCTAATAAAAGGAACTTTAGGCCAAACCCAAATAATCTACTCTGTTGCAAATGTCTAACTAATTACTGGTTTATCCTTGAGGTAAAATCTTTGGCTTTTGAAAAGTGGAAATGAAAAACCCCGATGACTTCGCATGTTTCTGTCACAATTAACCGGGAATGAACACTCATACCTTCTGGGTTTGTTGGCTGAGGTTTTGTTTGCTTGTTTCTTTTGTTTGGGGTTGTTTGTTTGTTTACGGGGTTTGGCTTCGGGAAGGGGGGAGGGTGCAAGGGTGGGAGGGGATAGAAGTGGAGGGGGTTTTTTAGCTTAAAATATGTTTTACTCCACTTGTTTCTCAGCTTCGGACTCAGACTGTTTAGGGCTATTTTCATTTTGAAGATCCCTCCCCCCAACTCATCGGAAGAACAGACAGAAGCGCGAGGGGAAAAAATCCTTTTACACGTGAAGATGGTATCAGCATCAGTATAATGATTTTCACTTTAGCAAAAAGAAAACTAACAGCAAAGTGGTATTTGGGTGCATCAGGGGAACAAACAGAACAGTTGCCACCGCACAAAGATGAATGGTATTGTTAAGAAGACATTTCCATTCAGCATTGTACTTTGCAACACCTGTGTAGTTCACAGCAAGGGGATAGTCCCAGTTTGGGGAGCTGTGCCGTGTGGTTCGCGCTGGGAAACCTCGGGACTCAGCTGAGCCGCAGCCGCTCACAGCCCCCGGCTCCCCAGCAGCCGCAGCCGTCCCGAACCCGATGCGCGCTTGGACACGGCAGATGCCTTTTGTTCTGTAGCTCGCAGCTCCTCTGCATTCCTCCCACGTACGGGCTCGCATCTCATCGCCTGGTTCTGCTCTCGGCTGCCAAAAGGTAGATCCACCTTCGGCGGACCGAACGCGGGGCAAGGACCTTTTGTTTTCCACCGACAAATGAGCAATGTTCGTTAATTCGGAACACTTGAAAGTCTCGCGCTTAGAAACAAAAGAAGCCCTTTTCATTTCTGTCAGGTCAGGTGGCACTGTTTGCCCCGGGGACGGTTCCGCGCCCCTGGAAGTTGGTGTTTGCACCGATGGTAAAATGAACAGCTCCCGGCCGGGACAGCGCGACACCGGCACCGCACGACGGCAGGGTCTGCCTGTAACATTGTCTCCGGAGCGAGGGAACAGCTGGTAGGAAGCATTTAAGGTTAGCGCAGAGTGACAGGCGCCACACCAGAGTGGGAGAGGAGAATTTCTCTCCACAAACGGGGCACGGGGCAGAGCCAGGCGGGGGCGGATGCTCCTGCCCGCCGGCGGCTGCCGGACCCCGAGTCTCTGAAGAGGGCGAGAGTGACCCAGAGGTGGTCAAGTTCACGGGCAGCGGGGTCGCTCGGACGGCAGCCGCCGGACACCCGGGGCCAGGAGGGGCCGGGGCGCGTCCCCGCGGCCCCTCGGGGCCGCCCGGCTCGTCCCCGCCC
>VXAC01007865.1:156785-200601 GCA_013399225.1 Rhipidura dahli
TTTTTTTGGTGGGCTGTTTCCATAGTGGAAACTGCTGGGAAGCTCTCAAGCCCTTCTCTAGTCCCACACAGAGTGTCCCTGTTTGGGTTACACGTGGTCTGTAAGGCTGCTCTCCCAGGTCTCTGTTATGCCAATGTATGTGTTACCATCCTGGTAGTGCAAGTGATGGATGAATGTAGAGTTCTTGAAGGGTCAGGAGAGAGGGAGGTGGTAGAGCTGTCAGTGTGATGTACATCAGGTAGCAGATCATTTTTAGCAATTAAGGCTTTATTGTAAGATGTGCTTGTAACCCTTCTTGTGTTAATTCAGTGGAGCCAGACCCTGGGCAGAGTGTATGTCAGGACTGGAGGTATTAAGAGCTTTCAAAATCTTTGTTAATGTGCTTTTTGTTGTTGGAGGGTGTTTAAAATTCTAGCTGGTCTCCACTGAAGCATGTCTTTGGACGGCTGCAGGAGGGAGCTGTCTCTCATCTCTGGCTTGCCAATGTCACCGTTGTTGGTAGCTTACTATGTTCTCTAGCAGAGGCACTTTGTAATCAGAATTAGATGGAAAATTCCCACCCAGTCCTTTGGGAGAGAAGGTTTTCAGTTACATCCTCACCAAGAAGTGTCAGTTCCTTACTGTCAGTTTCCTGAGCCCCAGAGTTCTCTTGGTGAATTTCAGAAGGCTGCTTACAAAGCTTTCTCATTAGTTTTAGGTGTGTGAAAGTGAAGGTGAAAGATGCTAGAAGGCCACCAGATGATAAGTCCAACCCCGTCTGGGTTAAGATAAATCTTTATCTGTTAGATGGAGATTTTCCATTTTAGGAGACCTGAATATGGAACTCTTGTTGGAAGTGTGAGACACAAATTTCTGCTGACAGCTTTTTTTTCTTTCCTTTGGGTTAAAAAAATAAGAAATTTGCATAGTTAACAGAAGCCTTTTTTAAAAACAGACAAGAAAAACCCCAAACAACACAAACCCACCCAATGCCTAAAGCTGGGAAGATGAGCTTAGCTTTATCTTTGCAAAAGAATATGTGTGCCCCTTGTGCTGTATCCCAAATACCAACACACTTATATTAGAAGGAAATCAGGTGTTTTTTACTCCTTTTTTTTTTTTTTTTTTTGTCTTCTTGGCTGTGTACCCATTCTTTGTTGGGGAGCCAGCTGTAAATGTGCTGTTTGGTTATTGCACCTTGGCATTGTCAAGTTTTATGAGAGTTTTATCAGAGATTACCTATGAGCTGGGAGCCCACCTTCCCAGGTTAGGTTTCCCAATCAGTTGTTGGTGAGGGAAGGTGAATGGTGCTGCTCTCCAGTGCTCAGGACCACTGTAAAGAAAACTTTGGAGATGATCCTGGCTGTTCTTGCTTATCTGGGGCTATGTTTGTTCCTCAGGGAAGAAATGGTAGTGGGGACTTCAGTGTGTTTTCCTGTCTAGCCTTTTCTGAAAAAACATGCTGCAGTGTTTGCTATAGCTGGAGATAGAGCAATCTACAGCTGATTTTCCCTGTCTCTTTTGCTTGAAATACTTTCCCCCTCCACTCTCATGCCATGTGCCAGCTAGATAACTGAGTGCAAGCTGATTGTTGCTCCATGCTCCTGGAACTGCTGTCTGCGTGAAATAGGTCAGTGTTGGGGTTTTAGATGACAACCCATCATAGTTTTATCTGCTGCGTTTCCTGTGAAATCAGTTTGCTCACTAGTCTTTAGCCTGCCTACACTTTCACAGATGTGTTTGCTTTGTTCTGTAGGCTTCCCAGTTGCAGCGAGTGGGGGACTGTGAGTCACCCAGTGCAGGCAGGAGCTGTTCTGCCAGGCTGGGGGTCACACTGGTGGTGTGCTAGGATCCCTCAGGATGTCAAATTCCTCACAGAGGCAGAATAATTAATGCTATCTTTATCTTACCTCAGACAGGTTTATGAAACTAGCTTATTCTAAACCTGATTCCCTTCCCCCCCACATTTTTTTGCTCCATTTTTCATGGCCTGCTTTAGACTTGTACTGTTCTCCTGTGAATGCCAACAAAGGTTAGATCTCACAGGTCAGACTTGCCTCCTGTCCATGATCATCTCAGTTACATGTGCAGCACTCTATGACTGATAGCTGATGTCTGCCTTTGCTCAAATTTCAGAACAGCTCGGACCACATGAGACCTTTTTCCTTATATCTGAAGACAAGCTCACCATTGGTTTTGATGGAAGATTCTGTTTGAAAATCAATGCAACAGTCTCCCATCTTGCAATTGATCCTCGCTTTCTCCCATGCTTACAAAGGAGAATGAGATCTGCGAGGCAGTTGGGTGTGTGGCATTCCTTTGATGGACCCTGCAGACTGGTTTTAAATTATTCCGTTTGGGATACGGAGAAATGGAGTTCATTTGACAGCCACAAGAAACTGGCCCTCATTTAAATCCATCCCCCAGAAACCCTGCCGTGTGCTGGATCTATTTGTTGGTGTCCCTATAAGCTTTTCATGGGTTTCCATGGGACTGTCATCAGTGTGAGCAAACTTATTCTGGTCACTCTTCTCAAAGGGACTGGTAGTCTGGAACGGCTTTAAGATGAGGGTTAAACTGCTTTTTGTATAATGTGAAAATCTTCCTGGTTAGTGCATATTAACCTTATTAGAAGATCAACTTTTTCTGTTGCGATACAAATGAGTGTAGCTTTTTGCAACAACTGCTTTTTGAACTCAAAAATCTGTCTCTGAATGTGTTCAAGGAAAAATTACCTGGGTAATTACTGTCGCAGTCATGTCTTATTACATTTTAACTTATCAGGATACTTATTACTCCACAGTTACCTTTTTTACATGTAGGTTTTAATAAGCTTTTATTTTTTTAATTACTGGGTATCAATATTGGGAAAGTATGTGCTAACTTTCAGAGCACTGACACTCTATTCACAGATGTAAAAGTGTCATGACTTAGCTAAAGAAACTTTTCCAAAGATAAAGTCAGTGTGCACGGAAACTTTCTTTTGAACTTAGCAAAGCAGCATATAGAGCTGAAATGCCCAGTGCTTTTTATGAACAAATTTATGTAATTGATTTGGTGCAACTAGTATCTCCATTTTATTTCATATTCAGAAATATGAGCATGTTTCTGAATTCTGAAATTGTTTCCATTACTTTTCAGAAGTGACAAGTAGTTTATCTTGTGCTGTACCATGTAATTAACTCTAAAAGTAGTTCAGACAATTGGAAGAAATTAGATTCATGTTACTTTTTCCAAAGTCAGCGCTACTGTATTTTGTTTGACTCTGTTGCCAGATGTACTGTATCAAATCCTGTCCGACAAAGCTGCTGCAGTTGTCCTTGTGTGAATGTCATTCCAGTACAGTTTTTTTCCTCTCAAGCCTTTTGGGCTGATGCATATGTATTATGTATCAGCTCTTAAGTTGATCCTGAGGGAGCTAAGGAGTGGGATGGGGGACACAATGATTTGAATCTGACTGTTTTTCTTTCTGGTTTTTTGTGCTGTTCAAAGTAAACGTTTGAGTTCTGTGTGTGACTTGTCTAAGTGTCAACATACCTAAAATGAAGCATAGATGCATGGATGAAGGGCCCAGTTAAAATCAGTGAAAGGAGAAGGACCTTTCCCCTCCACATTAAAGGAATGAAATTAAGTTCAGGAATGATGTACTTGTGTAGACCTGGTGTGTCCAGGATAAAGATGAAGAGGTGTCTGTGGTGGGTTTCTTAGATTCAGCAGCCACCTACTATTTTACATGGATAACATTTCAAAGCATGTTCATGTTTTGTTGGATGTTTCTGTTCCCTGTGTAGCCCATTCATTTTGGATCTTTGTGGACAAGGTATTTGTCCTTGCAGTGGCAATTCCAACTGGGTTCAGTTAATTCCTCATTATTTTTGTTTCAGTATCCAGGTTATAGATAGCATCCTTTTGTTATAAGCAGAATGCTTGCATGTGACAAAGTGGTGTTTCTGGCACAAGCCTTGTGCTCTTAGCTAGAAGATGAGACCACCAGAGACTGCTGCGGAACAGTGAAAGAATTAAGTTCCTAATTATCTCTGGTTAATGCCTCCAGACACAGGGATTTTCTTGGATTTCAGTTTTGTGAATGTAATCAGCAGAAGATGCAGCATGTTCCCCCTTTCACGTAATTGTTTGGCACCTGAAACTAAGGTTTCATGGATAAATCAAAGTTTTTCCCACATATGTGCTTGGACTCTGGGTCACTTCTCTTGTGTAATGTTGTCATCCCCCACTTTTCATTTAATGCTTATCAGTGAATGTGGTTTGTTTTCTTGCCTCTCAGCATGCTCTTTCACGAGGAGTGAGCTGTTGGGGAAATTGTCTGGAGTAGATCCATTCCCTTCTGTGGAACTGACACTGTAGGTTTCCATATGAGTGGCCCATGTTAGACACCTGCATATTCTGATTTCAGCTGCTTCCCACTGTCCTCTCAGGCTGTCATGCCTCCTGTAGCATAATTAGGAATTACCTAATGGAGAGCAACCTGTGCACAGTTAAGGAGCACTTATCTATAAGGAATAAGGGAATGGAGGGTGCTGGCTATCCTGTGGCACTGTGCATCCCCTGCTCTGCCCTTTCTGTGATGTCCAGTTCAGTCCCTGCAGGCTGGTGAGGAGCCCCTCAGACAGAATGTGGGAACTGCAGGTGTGTCTGTGGGAGCTGATGTTCCACTCTAGGAGCTTGGAGATGGAAAAGCTCTGTGGCAGCAAGCCTCAGAGAGCCAGGGTGGATGACAGGACTCATTTCTGTGATATGCTAACAGGACTTTGGATAACAGCATGGTATAAGTAGGTGCAGCACAAGCATTTGTTAACTTGCAGCAAGGGAGCTTTGTGTCCATGTGAGTCCAGGGAGGCTTCCTTTTATAACGAAATTTCACTGTCTTATGCATTTAACATTTAAATATCATTTTTAAAAAAAAATTATTTCAAAATAGTAATGCTTTTTTTGGTTGCTTTTTTTTACACTGTGCCCAGTGTTGGCGATGGAAGCAGATGACAGCTTTCCTTTTGGCCATATTAGTTTTACACATTAGAGATGAGGTCCTGAATGAGGCATTAACATTTAGGTTACAAGCATCAGAAGGGGATGCTATTTAAAAGAAATAAAATTAGATGGCTGCCACTGGAACATTTGAAGGAAAATGTTCATTAGAACACACTGACTGACATTGAGGCTAGATTTGGAAACTTAGTATTTCATGTCTTTTCCCCTGACAAATTTGAATTTGCTGATTAAAAAAAGCTGAGTATGAGCATTTATAAAATGCTGACTGGAAAAAAAAGAGGGCTGTGCACACAAATGTGTGTGAACGTGCACACACACTCACCCATCTTCCCACTCCCTACAAAATCTGTAGTGAGTGGCCCAGGTAATCCAAATGCATTGACTTCTGAAGTGCAAACCCTGTTCTCCTAACAAGGCTGCTGTAAGGAGTTTGAAGTTTTTTGTTATTAAAAGAAATCCCAGAACTGCCAAGGGCCTTCACCTAACATAGGTGCCTTTGTTATTTTACTAATTGAAATGAACAGTAAGTGTGGTTTCTCATTTCTGTTACTCCTTCTCAATTTACACGTTTGGAAACACCCAGGCTGAGAGAGGAATGATTTTATAAATTCTTTCCAGGCTGTAGAAGAGCACAGATTTTTATAATTTATCAGTGTATCAGTTTAAACAGTAAGAGTGCCTCTTCAAGGTAGCCTTCATCTTGTTTGTGCCAGGCTGTAGACACTGAAGGATGACTTTGCTCCGTTACTATCAATCACCGCTGCGACGGCTTCACACTCCTATGAAAAAAACGTAAAAGAAGGTGCTGGGGGAAATGGAAAATACAAACAATGCCATCGAGCAGAATTTCTCACAGCACTGTGATTCTGGGGGTTTGGGAGATGGTGACTCCATCCAGCAAACGCCATGGAGGCAGGTGGACTGCGCCGTGCGGAAACAGGTGCCAAATGCTCACATCCTGGAAACGTTGTCTGCTCTTTGCTTGGCAGCGAGAGGCAGCCTTGGTTTCAAGGATGTGAGTAAAGTGATTGATGTGTGGTTTTGCAGGATCAGGTCCCTCTTCTCCAGGAGGTGAAAGAGCAGCATCTCATCCTCAGCCGTGCTTAATCTGCAAAGGAACTGCTGCTGCTGCTGCTTTGAGCATTGTCTCAGGCTAAAAGATGCCCTCCTTAGTCATCTTAATATCAAAAGATTGTGCCTTTTTATCTTATTTGGCTGAGTGGTAGGAGGCGATAGATTTTAATTGCAGAGTCCACATATAAAATCCACAAGGAATAAAAGGCTTTGTTTGGTTTCAATCCCCTTCTCGAACACATTGTACTCTGTAAAAAGCAGAGAACTATGGGATTACTTTTCTTTTTTTCACTTTTATTCATTTTTAAATCATGGACATTCAAGATACACTTTGTAGATGGTAAAAAGGTGGCCTTCAGGACCCTTAAAGTAATGTCTTCTGAATTCATGTAATAAATGACATTGTAGCTAGTAATTTTCATGCTTTTTTGACTGATAAATGATTGCATAAAGGAATCAAAAACTTGAAAATGGATAGCTTGTAGGGATTTTTGAATTAGGGAAGGTAGACATGTACTTAATAAGGTGACTATAATTGGATCTCACAGATGATCTTAACTGTAATACCTTGTCTTAAAACAAAGAGCTTTAGGTGGTTAAAATCCTTTTTAAGACTATTTGCATTATAGTGCTTTAAAGCTGATTTGTATGCAGGCAGAACAAAAATGTCTGTATTATCTGAAGTGACCTGACACGAATAGCACATTCTGCATCCACGCTGGTGGGTACCAGGAGCCAAATATGTCCTCCTAGTAATCTGTATTTTTACAGCCTGTGTTGGAAGTGGGAGAAGAGAATTTATAGTAGCTGAGGAGGAGGGTATTATCGCTTTTTAAACACTTGGTGATTAATAAAATGTGTCAGTTGGGGTCATAAATACAAAACTGATAAAGCCTGTCTTGATTATGTATTTTGGTCTTGATTAACTTCTAAAATACATTTGAGTTTCCAGATGGTGATAAGTATTTTATCTTTAGAATTAAGCATGTGCATGTGTGCACGTAATTATGAAGTTGAAGTAATTACTAATCAAGTGGGGCAATACACCAGAGTGTGATGGACTGCAGGGGTGACTGTGGACATGTGCACTCAGCCTCCCAGGCATTGCTGTGTCCCAAGCCCTGGTTTTATTAATTGTTACAGGATCAGTCAGCTGGACATTGTGCAGAGCTCCTGCCACCGTGGTACTGGCGGTCCTGTGGGCTGTGCCAGGTGATCTCTGCCTCTCCACATTCCTTCTCTTCCCAAACCTGTGTGGCTTGTCCTTTGTGGCAAGGTTAGGGAAGCTCAGAGAGGGTGAACATGGCTCCCTGCTAGGCTGTTGGGTTTGGGGTTTTGTTTTGGGCAAGCCATAAGATTTTACTACTTTGGATTTTTTCCCGAAAGGAGTACACTGAGTGGCTTGAATTTGCTGGTGGGTGAAGGGGACAAGGTCTGCATGATGGGCTGGAGGAGACATTGGTTGCTTTTCAGTTGATTTTAGTGAGTACTGGGTCAGGTCTACTGTGCTGGAGCAGAGGATTTTGGATTGCACAAAAGGCACACATTCCCCTTGGAGGCAGAAATATAGGATTGCAGGCTTGGGTGGAGCCCTGATCTGTTTCTCCCCTGTCAGTTCAATTGACTAGGTTAGGTCAATTCTGGATCAAAGGTGCTGTAACCAAGAGCAGAGTTTGTCTCTCAGCCTTTCTACAGAGCAATATAAAGTAGAACAACACTGCTTGTCTGTTTTCCTACTTATTTGTCCTTTCCACAGTCAAGTGAATGGAAGTTTTTTGGGTTTTTTCCCTATAGAGATGCATGCTTGAAGTATTGAGAGGGATGCTGCCTGTTTTCAATAGCTTCAGCAGAAATTACATTGACAGACAAGCTATATGTAACTATCAGCATGCAGATCATCAATAGGATCGAAGGTTTCTCGACCTGCTGTAGAACTTCTCTGTCTCATGCAGAAAAGGCTATTAATATTTCTGGTGCAACAGCAAAAATGTAATTGCATTAAAGAAAAAAAACGGGAAAATATTGGGGCTTCTGGAGCTATTAACTATTTTGAGATAAAACTCTTCTGAGATACTAAATTAGCTGAAATAGATGATACAAGACACACATGGTTTAATTAAAATTGTCTTCATATTTGGCTGTCTTGAGCTAGCTTGTGGTTTTTTGGTGGTTTTTTGGCTTTTTTCCCCTTTTCTCTCTCCTGCACCCAGAACACATCAGAGTTTTTGGTGAGTTTTTCCCTGTTACGTTCCTGTTTTCTGAACACTTTTTCTTAAAATCTTCCAGAGTAGAGAGAGGAGAATTTTTGCAGAGGATGCCAGGAGAGTTTGCAAAACAAAAATATACATGGGGCTATTGTGTCTGAATGATTAGCAATGCATGAAATCCATACATCAGTATAAAGTCAGTGACTTACAACCTCATTCATCTCCAGAAAGCTACAGCCAGTGTGGTAACACGTTACTGTGAGAACTCTTTGTGCAGCTAGAAATGCATCTCATTCGCCCCTGTGTGCTTGGGCACCAAGGGAAACAGACCATAATTCTTGTGTGTCCAAACTAGCTGGGGTTTTTTCCCACTGCCAGTCTTTACAGAGGCTTGCCCCCCCTTCATTTTAGGGTTTTTTTGTACTCTTCAGAGCTTTTGCTTGTTTCTGCATTCATTGGGATTGTGACCAAGAGATTTATTTCATGCTCCCTTTCCAGCTGTGAGGGGATCTCCTGTCATCAGATTGTACCTCTGCCACTCTTACCTTGCCAGAGTGGTTTACCATTGGTGTAATTTTTCAGCATTTTGGGAGCCTGGAAATACACTGCCATGTGTGTTGTGTATTGGTTAAAGGTGAGTCTGTGCTTTCCTGCTGTCTGTTGCAGTTGAAAGCTCTCACTGGAAGCAAGTTAGGAGCAGTTTTTTCTGGAAATCTTTGGGAATTTGGGTCCAAATCTACTTCTGGGGCAGTAATATTTAATTTAATCAGAAGGCTTAAAAATGGTCCACCAAGTATGTCCATGCTTTCTTTTTCACTCTATAGCTGAATTTTGCTCCAGGGCATCTGAGTTTTGATGCTAAGTTACAGATATGCTCTGGTTGTACTACAGAGCACAGGCACAAATGGTTCTTGTTTCTAATTTTTATTAGGCTGCAGCTGCTGGCTGATGCCCTCCCAGATCCTTCTCTTTTAGACCTCCATGATTTCTGTGGTGGCTGTGGGACACTGCTGTTCCTTGAAAAAGAAAACCTTGGTACAGCATTTCATGCATGTGTTTGCTCAGAGCAGCCTCAGATTTAAGTCTAGCATAATTTTCAGTTCCTGTGAAGGTCTGGGGCATTGGAAGAAATACTTCATGTAGTCCAAGGTGGAGAAATGGAAGCCACTTAACATGTTTGAAAGGGTATTTCTACCTCAGTCTTGGAAACATAAAACATTTCCCATTTATCTTGCTGAATGTGTGTGACTGTTTCCCACAAGTGCAAAAGACTAGGAGCTGCAGTGAGGCATTTTGAAGAGATGGACTTCTTGTCTTCACTGCAAGGCATCTAGGAATGCTTTTCTTCCTGCCTTTTTTCTCTCCTGCTGACCTGTAAGTTTCTGTGTCCCCCTCATAGTCAAACAAGCATAGTAAAAAATATATGTGTCTTAAGTTCTGGTGTTTGTTTGCTTCTTGCTCATCTGTCAGATTAATTTTGCACTGAATTATGAAAAATGTTGCTCTCTCACAAGTTGTGGCTGATAGTACATTGCTTGCACACTACATCTGTTCAAATGTTCAGCAAAGGGACTACTTTAAAATTTCAATTCTAGCCTAAAAATACAAGTGGAGTCTTTTTTTTTTCCACGTTTAACTTCCTTGCTGGAAATAGCAGGGTTCTATCATGTTTGTCATGTTTGTAGGCACTTTTAAGCACAGCATAGTTATGTAGCAAAATGGAAAAATGTGCACCCATCTTCCTCAAGTGAGGGCATGTGGCAGTGGTGCTATGGCCACATCAAATCCTCAATTCCATGGCCACATGGAAATTATAGGAGCTGGGTTTTGAGCAGACACCCAGTGTTTACATGCTTAATTTATGTAATAGCCCTTTCAGTTCCCATCTGCTCCTGTGCCTTTTGGCAAATGGGTTTACAGTTTTCTAACACATGAAAACGTTGTCAAGTTCAGGGAATAAGTCTTGGATTTTATTTAATTGCTTTTTTTTTCATGTGTTATAAGTTAGTCCTTAGGGAGAAGAGGTTGACCACAGGAAGTAGGGAAGCTTTGTCTTCCCAGGCTGCCAGTAATCTCTGAGTATAACTCAAGGTTGAGAGGTCAAAGTTGCAAGTTGAGCATTTATGCCCCAAATGCATCTCACTGTCCCATATGCAAGTGAGGCAGCTGCAAGGGGCTCGTGCTGGAAATGAAGCTGATCTGAGAACCCCACATTTGTGGTTCTGCACTCATGGCTGAAGTGTGACTGGACTGCTTGTGAGGGGTGTTGATCCAGAAGAGAGAGTGCAAAGATGAGTTCCTGTTGGAGTGGACCACAGCAATTGGCTGTCAGGAAGGAAGGGTCGGTTCCTGCCTTGCTATTGTCTGTTCTTGCTCTTCTGCAGTGCCAGGGCATGCTCCACCTCTGTGGCTCAGCTGAGGCAGGGTCCTGTGGCAGGCATAATGCAGACCAGAACTTGAGGGCAGGACTCTGATGGGCCTGACATGCAGTGGCAGCAGTGATGTGTGTAATGGAGTTTCTCTGAACCTGTGCAGTTCAGCACAGATAGGGGGTATCACCAGCACAACAGAAAAGCAAATTACTGCTGAAAACAATTGCTGGCTACCAAAACTGACAACTCTGACAGATTTATTCAAACTCAAGTGAGACCCCATAGATGACCCCCAATTACCACCTCACTTCTGCAATTGCTGTGAAGTGGGTTTGTGTCAGATTCAGGCTTCATGGGAGCTCCAAGGTATGGGTGGAGAGAACACTCCCCCTCTCATTACTGCTGCAGTAAGGATAGGTATGCCCATGTCTGCAGCATGGTAAGCCAAGCACTGGGCTGAGCTGCCTCTGTGAGCAGTGTGCTCTCATGGCAGCTGTGTTGGGATGAGCTGTGCCCCAGCACTGTTGTTTTGTGGATCATCTGCTACATTGAGAGACCAGGCTGCAGTAAACCAGCCAAATCAGTAAAAGTAACCTCCCTCCTAGCACATGCCCATAACTTCAGGAAGTGGTTGGAGGAGCTGAGAGTTTACCTAGTAAGCTCCAGGCGTACTACTGAATAACCATGTCTTTGGACAATGCCAGTGGAACAAGGACAAGCAAGCTGGCAAGGAAGACATGGTCCTGGTGACAGAGGTGCAACTCTGGGGAGGTTGGTCAGGGCAATTGAGATCTCTTGGTGCCCTCAGGGTCCTGGCAGTGGGCTTGCTAGCTCATTTTTATGATCTACTAACTTACCAGTTTCTGAAGACGTTCTTCTGACAGTCCTCACAGATGGCCTTGTGCTGCAGAGGAGCCCAGAGACAAGTGTAGGCAGTGAGAAGAATTTACTGTGCCAGTTGTTCCATCACCATGGTCGTAAGGGTTTCATGTTTTGTGTAATGGGTTACAGTAAATCTTGGCTCTTAGAGTTTCCCAGTTTTGGATGCTAAATGAGAGGATATTTTCAGAAAGGAAAGGCATTATGTGGCAGAAACGATCCCTAATAGGAGAATCTCTTTTATCAGGAATATTTATTCAAAGGAAAGCCAGTTATTTTCTGCTAAATGGATACACATTTAGCAGAAAATAACTGGAGTCCTGCACAGAGGGCAGGACTGGCTTTCTAAGCATGTGATCCCTGGCAGAGTTAGCTGGTTACATGCAAGAACATTGAAGGTCATGGCTTTGTTGCTTCCTCTTCTTCTGCCTGCTGGCCCTTTTGTCTCGCTCTGGTGATGCTGGCATGCAAACTACACCGTGCTAGTCCATGCTGGGCCATCCCTTAGGGTTCATGTTAGTGTGCCTCTCAAGCTGGAACTGGTGGTGAGGCAGGTAAAACCTGATCAAAGCACGTGTCTAATTGGATTTTTAGATCTTGCTTTAAAAATGTGGGATTTTCAAATACTCCCATTAGTGGGCATTAGTACTGAGGAGAAATATGTCACCAGGTAGGGGTTTTTTTTGAGTCAGAATTCCAGTGTAATTAAAAAGAGATTACTGAACTTAATATCATTAAAAGAAATGCTTTCATGAAATAAAGAACACCACTGGAACCTCTGGGTGCACGTAGGAAGTGTGCTGAGCCACTCAGCTTGGTGTTAAGGCAAGAGAAGCATTTTCTGTAAGTATGGAAAAAGGGAGCAGCTGCACACTGGGGCTTCTGACTCTTTGCTCTGCAGAAGGTTCCTTTGGAGGGAGGCAATTGCACTTCTGAAGGAGTGAGCAGAAGAAACATATGTGGGTTCAGGTAAGAAGTGTCAACCTAACTAGCAACAGATTCTGCAGTTTGTGTTGGAATAATCAACTGATCAGTAAAATTTTAATTATTAGTGTATGTTTTTATCCTTTTGCCATGTATCCTAGTTAATTGCAAATGAATATTCTTTTGCAGTGTTGCAGTGCTTTTCATTCTGACAGTCACCACCTTAGGGCAGGGTTATCAGTGCTAACACACACTTCAAATTAAACTGGGAGGTAACAGTGAGAGCAGCTTATCTTCCATAGTAAGGACAAGTTCCCCTATTTCTCAATCATGTGTCACTCAATTCCATTATGACAGGAATATATTAATCTTTACTTGTGAGCAATTTAGTATGCCCCTTTCTACTGCTAAGGGTTGCATTTTTTATGAAGCATTATTGATTAATATTGTTAGGGTTTGTGTTTTACCAGCAGTTATTCTTAGCTGTAGTTTCTGTCTTGTATTTGACTGCTTTTCCTTTTCCTGAAATATGTTATTCATGGGCAATACCTCTGAAGGAGGAAGGTATTTCCTCTTGTGCACAGGACTGGGAAGAACAAGTAATTAGTGGACAGGATGGCCAAGAATGCTCAGAAGCCATAGGAGGGTTTCTTAGGACTTTTCTAGCAAGTCTGACAGTGGATTTGTTTGGTATTTTTATTTTGATCTTTCCAGTGTTGCTGTAGAACTGCAGTGGCATAAACAATCGTGCTGCTTGGCTTTGCCAGGGACTGTTACAGTGCTGGAAGGAAGTGCAGGCTACAGGGAGCTCCTTGAAGAGAGGCAAGTAGAGAAAACAGATACATCACTGATGTGAAAAACAAATGAATCTTGTTTTATTCTTCCCATATTGTCAGCAAAAAACCCCACAAACTTCTGATTTACGTTAGTCTGAAAGAGACAGATTTCATGGCATCAAAGAGCTCAGGCTTGAGCTTGGACTTTCTGGTGAAGCCAAACTGTAAATGGAAAGTTTGTCAAGTGATCTGGCTGTAAAAATTGAGATTTGAAGCAGGAGAATTTAAATTTATGTCAATTTATACAATGTTAATCTCTGAAGAGGGGATTTTAATTGCAAGACTGGCAATTTGGGTCATGTTTGAAATTGATTCAGAGACTGGTCCTTGATAACTTTGGATCTGTTTCCAAAGCTGCTTGTGAGTTGGGATTGACGATCAAAGCCTAAATGTCACTTTGCTTCAAGCCTGAGTGTCAGACTGAGGCATCATGTTTTAAAGTGGGGTTTTGTTGCATACTCTAACTTCAAGTGAAAAATTCACCATTGTACTGAAAATCTTCAGTCTTTGAGGCTTAAAAGACTTACTGAAGATGAAGGTGAAGCTGTTTGTGTACTTGTAAGCATTATAAGAAGAGACCTCAGTAAAAATAAAAAAGTGCAGGTGGCACGGAGAATTCTGGCAAGAGAGAATTATTGCTATGGAGTTAAAAGATGGATGTTTGAAGGCTTTGCCTGTGTTTGAAATTGTAGCATTTGGGTAGGGAAATGCTGCCCTCCGTCAGGGAGGGAGGCTGGGCAGGATTTGGTGGCCTTCAGAGGACAGCAGCTTTGGTGGGAGATGGTCACTTGTAGCTGCTGCATCGTTGTATAGAACTAAGGTGCTTATGGCTAACAGAATGATGAAAAGCCAATCCAGAGAATGTTTTCAGGAACATGCCTACATTTAAAGTAGCTGTAAGTTGCACCTTTAAATCACCCTTATGGACACAGCTTTCAAAATCAAGTGGTCAAGTGCAGGAAAACACTCATCCCACAGAATCATCTTCCTGCCTTTCCTCACCTGTGTGAGGTGCTACAGTGTGAGAGCTGGGAGGTGAGGATGATCAGCACAGGACTGCCAGGAGGTCACAGGTGGAGAGCATAGGGAAATGCTGTGAAAAGAATCGAGGCTAAAACAATTGTATGCACATTTGAAGGGGGAGTCTGTTCGCTTGCTTGAACCCTTTCTGTGTTTCTTATATTAGTTTTCTGTATGTCACCTGATGTGTGTCACCTGCATACAGCTGTCTTTGCCCTGGTCAGTCTGCTCCTGCCCCACTGCTGTGCAGGCAGTTGATCAGAATCGTGTTTTTTGGAGGAGTGTGTGTGCATGTGTGTGACCCTGGTGCTTTTTAGGGAGTGTGATGCCTTGGGCCTGGAGGTCAGTGTGGTGTGAGAGCTGCTGGGGAGGTGCAGGTGCCACCAGGCAGCAGGGCTGGGGTAGGTGACACCATGCCCAGTCACAGCCCAGTGAACCTCTCGGTGAGCTGGCAGGGTGGCCCTACCTCGGCTCCATCAGAGCTGGATGAGTTTCAGCAAGAAGCAGATTTACTGTCATCTCTAATAAGTTTCTTCCTTCTATTTTCCCTTTCCAGTAAGTCAGTCTGGAGTGGACTGTAACAGAGCCAGTTAAAGATTGGTACAGGGGAAGAGGCACGTCTGTTTAGAAATTTCAAAGAGTGCAACATTTGGCAATATCGGCTGTGTCTTTTTTGGCAGGATCCAAAGAGCTCAGAAAGAGTTTTCTCTTCATTAGTGATCTAAATTTTATGATTGCTCCTGTGTTTTGGAAGCATTCTCGGCAAGGATGAGATGATGTAGTTCCATAAATCCAAGATTTCCTATTTTTTTTTAATGAAGAACTTATGAAGCTTTGAATGTGTACTGGGTGCTGAGAATGTTCTGGCTGTAGGTCACCTCTACATCTCCCTTGGGCACTGAGAGCACTGAAAGCCAAGAGGCTCTGTGTCAGTGTAAGCTACTTTAGGGTCTGCTGTCAGGCAAAGGCTTCCTGGGAATGCTCTGTGATGTGGACACAAATGAGATGAGAAAGGCTTCTTCTTTTTATTTTTATTTAACTTTTTTTATTCCAAGCTCTGTGTAAGCTCTCTGACCTCCATCGTGCTCCTAACAACATAGTTTTTGGCGGTTCTAGGAAAACTTTATTTTGTTTCAAACTGTCTCTGGTGGCTCTGAACAAGCCCCAGAGTCTTAATTAAACATTTTTGAACAGGCCTGACTCCACAGCAAGTCAAATCCTTTGGCTTTGGTGTTTTGTTTTATTTAATCACTGGACCATTTCTCTGCATAGAACACTGCAGCACTCCCATCCGACTTCCTTTGTTAGTGTTCCATTAAAAATTATTTTAACTGACCTTTTTCTGTCTTAATTCAACTTTTCAGTGACCTATTCCTTCCTTTTCTTTTTCCAATCTCCTGCTGCAAAATTGCCTGTTTTCAAAGGAAGTTGAACTTAAGGAAGATGAAACTGTTGAGTTCTGTCTGCTTCACCCAATTGAGATGAAATTGTGTCCCTCAGATGGCTCCCAGTGAAGCAGAGAAAATAAATTTTGTGAACCCCATTTTTCAGAAGGGAGCCCATGGCACTGAGCTGTGGGGACTGGTGTCCCCTCTGCCTTGGGAAGCTGTTCTGCTTGGCCAAGGGGGTCAGCCAAAGTGACTTTATATCCTGGTGGTTATGCCCTCTCCTTCCAGCACCTTTAATTTCTGCCCTCAACGAACAGGTTAATAGTTTCTTGCTTTCATAGCTACTTCGTGTTTGAGAAATTCAGCAAAATGAGAGAGGAAAGAAACTTAAAAGCTCCTTGTGTGTGTGTGTGCAAAATTGTGAAAAACTATTTAAGAAGAAACAAAAAGCTTCTCATGATTTTGTCACTGAGCTACAACAATTTTTTTTTATAGCATGGTTTTATAGGATCACTATCAGCTGGCTGACCTACACCATCTGAAATTGCCAGTTCTCCATGGGAAAGTTCAAAGTGCCTGGCAACTCACTTCTGGGCTCTGCCTTCTGCTTTCCCACTTAGTGTCATTAGCCTGATTTGATAAAACTTTTCAGACTCCACCCTTGAGATACTGAGACTGGAACTTGACCCATCTTCTGCGAGTTCAGAGAATTTAATATGTAAAATATTTACAAAATGCTAATGAATTCTTAGGCCGCTGATGTGTATTATTTATTAACGTCAAAAGCTGCCCTTCTGGAGTGACAACTAGCCTTCTCTAGGGACCCCTGTTTACTCATCCAGCTATATCTATCTAGCTATCTATGTATCTTAAAGATTACCTGCTGAGTCATCCTGGTCCATGCTGAGCACTTCTCACATATTTGCATCGTTTGCTTCTAAATTGTGCTGCCTGGCACAATTTAATACAGCTGTGGCTGTATTAGGATCTCGACAGAGTGGGAAATCTGTGAACAAACTGAGACCTAATTTGAATCCAACATCTGAAGAAAGCATGCAAACCTTCTGAATTGAGAAGTTCTCTGTAGGACAACCACTTAAGTGCAAGCTGCCTCCTGCATGTTTTGTTGCAGATGGGAGAGAAGTTGTGCCTGCTCTAGTAGTGTAGCATTTGTTCTGGTGTCTGAACCTTCTCAGCAGTGTCTGATGATAGGTCCAGGAGGCTGTAAAAATAGTGGTTTAAAGTGCTGAATACTCCCAGGATTGCTGGGTGAGGGCCTCATGCTGCAGACATTGCTTGTATCAATACATTTCACACTTCTCTGCAGTGCCACCATGTGTATTTGGTTGAGTTTGTTGCTAAGGAACTTGTAACCTCTTCTAATTTGATGTGAAATAATGATGCTGAGATGAAAAACTAGAATGCAGTCCATGTTAATTTTGTCAGCCAATTGTGTATGTGAATTCTATATCTAAGATAAGGGAACAACATTAAAATAGATTTGGCATGTGTTTTATGTTGGGTGAGGGCATGCAGGGTTTCAATCTAATTTGTGACAAGGGGCATGAAGCATTGGTTGGCAATTGAGGCTACTCCCTTTATAAACATGTTTTTACAACATGCTGTGCTTTTCCTGCTGCATCTCATGCTTTAGGCAATGAACTTTAGGAGGTTATTTAAATACAGGTTAGTGCTAATGGGCTGCAAGCTTAATTCATGTTGTCCCTGTTATATTTGGGAATTTTCTGTCCTTTCTCCACTTCCATTCTGGGGTGTGTGATCACAGTGACAAATTTTAGGTCATCCCTTTTATCCCTTAGGTTTCTATTATGTGATATAAAAAAAAAAAAAAAAGGATGTAATTTAGCATATCTGAGCTCAATTGACAAATGTGTCAACACAATGTGGGATCTACAGCCTATAATGTCTGCTATCCCAGGGAAGGCTTTTTACATGGTAAAAAGCCTATTCACCACAGAACCTTTGGAGACTTGTGGTGAAAAGCACAAATCTGTGGCTGTGTGAGCTGAGCAAATTAAGTGGCTGAGATAAAGTTGTGTAGGTCAAGAGCAAGGTGAGTTCAGAGGTGTGTCAGCCAGGTGTGCACCCTGAAAGCACTGAATGGTTAAAAAAAGCCCCCAAAACCAACCCTGCTCATGGTAGGCTTTGCAGTCTGTAATGAAGCACATGACAGATTTCATCAGGGGGTTTGCTGTAGAACACCAGAAGGGCAGTGAAACACCAGTAATAATTAACATCTCCCAGGCTGAATTTCAGTGTGAAGCATACACCAGTAAAATGAATGAATGCTTAAGGGAATGCCCTGTTTGTCAAGCAAAGGTTCATGCTTTGAGATCTGCTGTGTATCCCTTGGTAAATAGATACCACGTGTAGGAGAATCAATGTCTTGGTAGTAGTTTGTGAAAGAGGTTTAAATACTGATTTTAAAAAATAATTAATTGACCAATATTTGAATAAAATTTAGTGAGGCGTAACAAAAGAGGTGACTTTTTTCCCTTCCCCTTAGTTAATTATTAATTGTTTCCCTAACAGTTCCCAACTCATCTATTCCATTGGATGGCAGGAAACAAAGAAGGAATTTGAGTTGCATACCTGCAAGTTGCTGAGTGTATTGAGTGGGGTGGGAGGTCACCTGGCTTTGTGTCCAGTTTTCAATTAGTGGCAGGGAATTGTTTGCAGAAGTCAAGTACTTAGCCATGGCTCAAACCAAGTGGGTTCTTCACTTTATTCTAAACTTGCATGTGTTGTTTGCACTGAGAGAGGTGCCTCCTTTCCAAGTAGAGTCCCTGAACACCACACCTCATGTACTAAGATAAAATTTGGGACTTTCTACAGTTTAGAGGGGAGGATTTTTTCCAAAGCTTGGCATCTGGCTGCAACAGGAAGGTTCTGCACCAACTTTCTTAGGCCAAAAGCACTCAGTAAAGCAGCTGTACTAGGACTCCCCTGTGGGCCCCCAAGCTTAGATCATCACAAGAATGATGACAGCTGCCTCCATAATATCCTTGTTTGAAATGCACAGAGCTCCTTGCTATAGAGTGACCAGGTCTTTTCTTCAGTGTTAGCTGCAGGTGCTTTGCTCTGGTGAGATCACTGCTTGCAAACATACTGCCAAGAATGACACAAGATGAGGGAGACTTCATTAGTTTATAAGATGATGGACAAATAAACGTCCTTCAGGTATGAATAAATTAGAACTACTAGAAGGGTTTTTGCAAAGAAGGCAGAAAAATCAAATAAATGAGTGCTAAATCTTTTAAATATTTTATAAAAAATGTCTTAGATTATGGCTACCTGCAGTAGTAAGAAACATCCTTAACATGACTCCCTAGAATAACTAATATGAGTCATGCCTTAAAGGAAAAAGCACCCAAGACCTGTGGCAGTCATAATTGCTTTATTCCACCTGGGAAATATATGGGTTTTACTTGAAAGAGAACACTGAATTTTGGATCTCTATTGTTTTGTGTCACAGTCTATGTGCTTGAAGAGAATTCACTTGTGCTTGAAGACACTTTAGTTCCAGACTCCAAAGGCTGATTGAAACCATGTCTTAGATCTGTATGCCACAAAATACATAATACACAAGTAAATGGTAACTGCACCTCCTCTTGGGTATTTCCCGTGGTGGTGTGGGGTTTTTCTTTTGTTCTGGATTGATTTTGGTTTGTTTTTTTTTTTTTTTTTTTTTTTGAGGAATTTACCCATTTTGCTCTTTCCAAAAGTCTGAAATACAACAAGATCAAGGCAGAAGTCAATGGTGATGTTGCTAATGGCTTTTTTAGGCCAAATCACAGATCCTTTTGGGGATCTTGCTGATTCTTAGGCACAATGTGGGCACAGACTAAAGCACGTCCTGAAAATGTGGAAAAATGTAAAAAAATCTTGTTCAGGGTCTGACAGCAGGTTTTCACTCTGAATCTCTCCTGTGATGACAAACTACTGCCATTTCTTAATAAATCAGTTAAATGAACATTTGGCTGCATCTGTAGCTAAACCCAGTTCAAGCTACTGGATATGGCTGAGCATTCCAATGCTATGTTGAGTCCTTTCTTGCAGCCTGGTCCAGTTAAAGTTGATCCCAAATCTTCTTGCCCAGCAACCTGATCCAAGGGCTATCACTGTAATAACAGTGCATTGTTCTTCCCACTAGGATGTGCCCATGAGACATTAGCTGCTGTGTAAAAGCAAAAGCATCATTCTGTTAAAATTCATTGTGGAGTTGAGCAAGGTAAACTGTAATACTGACCAGTTTTCTTCAGAAGTGGGAAAGTCTAAGAAGTTCAGTTGAGTATTGTTGTTGAATCTAATTGAAGGGACCTGATCTAAAGAAGACATCACTCTTTGATAAATCCTACTTGTGAAAGTGTTTTGGAGCAGGAGCCACCACCTCTTCCTGCCTTGGGGCTCCTTAAGTCAGTGCTTCTCTGCCTGGTGGCTGGGACTTCTACAAGCAGGTAATTACCTTTGTATGTGTGTGTCTGTGTTACCTTGACCTTGCAGGTGTCTCTCTGATCACAGACTATATAGTGGAACAAAAACTCGTTCTTTAAAGCTGGTGGCAGATCTCACTATCTGTATGTAGCAGTAACAGAAGACTGGTTAGTGTCACTGTTGTGCCAGAATAAGGCCAGGCTGGAATGATAGAACTTGGGACAGGTCAGACTTTTGAAACCATGGCAAAGAGTAGATAAAGCTTGTTGTGGTTTGTCTTTTTTTTTCATAGTTGCTGTTCTTCTCTTTAAATTTTTCCTGGTAATTTAGACCAAATGTGCTTTTAAGCATGGTACTGCAAATTGTTTGTGTTTTAAACAAAGCACTGCTGGTTACTTTTGGTTGTGGGCGTGCATGGCTTTGAAACACTTCACCAAAGTGAAATTAATTTGAAAAACTCCAGGTGAAGAGTTGCTCTGTATAAGACAGAGGCAGCCTAATTGTTTTTCTGTTGTTTTTTGTCAAGCTTTGTTAGGTTGCAGTGATAGGTGTCACTTGTTTCTTGTTAGGAACTAGCACGATGTTTCTTAACAGCAACTCCACTGCAAGTATTTTGGCCCTTCCAGTGAAAACTCCCATCCAGATTTCACATTCACAATTGCTTTTCACATTTAACTTGATTCCTGCATGATTTCACTTGTGGACTCTGGAAGGTGGGAGCTGTTTTGGGTCTCCAGGCTGGAGCAGGAGATGATGGCAGGATGTGGCCTCTGTTGCTGTGGGCTCTGGAGGTGTGAGGAGGAGGCTCCAGACTGCAGAGGGGTTTGTCATTTATCATCACAAGGCTACAGCATCGAAGCAGACTGACTCATCCCCTTGCTAGTGACTCACTATATAACTTCTCTTTCCTGGGTGGAAAAATAACTCCTTTGTTTCTAATGAGAATGCAAAGTGACAGTCAGACCATAGATACCACTTTGTATCAGTAATAGGCAGATACACATTTAGAAGTGCAGGAGCCTTGGTATGCTAGGAAATGCATGCTCATGTGGTTTGGAGCAAGGATAGAGTCAAAATGAATATTGTTTCAGCTGTTGGGACTGGGAAGGATGCCCTAGCACAGAAACTAAGTAGCTTGTTCACAATTGTATTGGGTTCAGTGCAGAGTCAGACAGTGAATACACCTGCCCTGATTTATCTCTGGTCCTGTGCACCATCAGCCATCACACCTCTCAGGGTATTTTAATCAAGTTTGTCATTTCTCCTATGCAGTATGCCAGTAGAAGTGGATTTCTTTTTCTGTATCTCTGATGATCAGAAGAGCCTCTTCCTGTGTCAGTCAGTTCTTTTCTGTTTACTTAGTTGTTTTAGTTAAAGGACAAGACTTTTCTCATAGGAGCTCCTATACTAGTCCTCCACTTACCTAGATCTGCCTTTACTGGTTTTTCAGTGTGACATTGCAGCTGCAGCCTCCTCTCCTCTGTGCCCAAATGTTGTATTCTCAGGTAACGTGTGTACACTGAGGACCTGATTCACCAGTGTCTTACTGTGCCTTTACACAGAGGCCTCTAGTAGGGCTAATGAAGTTGAATTTTGTGTCAAACTGCATAGCTGTCCTATATCTTCACATTTTTCTCTCCTGGTTTTAAATTCAATTTCCATGTGTATTTTTGCCTATTAACTGAAGCTTTCAGAGCTGCACCACAGCTGTCTCTCTCTGGAAGAGCTGCTGCAGTCCTTTTGCACTTTCCTCTAACATAAGCTCCCTGGCTCCTGTGTACTGTGTGTACATGGGTGGCTGCCCTCTCTCCTGGAAGGGCTGTGCCTCACGAGCCCAGGGCAGGTGCTGGATCTGTAGCTGGCTGGGGAGCTCAGAGGATGGGATGGGAGCAGGACAGGAGCCACTACAATTACACAGAGCAGTTACAGTTTGGAGTAGAAATAGATGAAAAAATTTGTAGGAGGGAGGGTGCTAAGAGTCCAGTTTTTTCACAATAAAACTGTTTCTTTCAGATAGCTCTAAAATAAAATTTTCTGCTATTCCTGCTGACTCTGCAGTCAGGTCTGCATATATTAGCCCCTACCACTTACAGCTTACTAAATGCTTTTTTATTTAGTACTTACACTGAGGCAACAGTGAATGACAGAAACTTACTCCACTGAAATTCTAAGTGTGTATGTGCTTAAATGTGGAGAAGGTCACATGCACTGGCACCTGGCATGTCAATAGTAGCTCAGTAGGTCTGTGCCCCGGGCTCTGTGTGCATCACTGGGGCTTGCAGGTTCTGTGAGTGATGATGGATGTAAACATAATTTCTGAGGCTTCTGCTTGCTTGCTGTTGCTGTAATTGACATTTTTCCTAGTGACTCTGGGACGGCATTGCTCTTGCTAACCTTCATTTTAAACTACTGGGTACTGTTTCCTACTAGCATTGCCAGGGGCAGGGCTGTAAGGTGGGTCTGGCTGGGGCTCAGGGAAGATGCAGCCACGTGGGGTTGCCCAGCTTTCCAGCCAGACTCTTGTGTCACAGGGAGGAAGCATCAGAGAGGGCAGCTCTGTTCCACTCAGAGTGTTTTATGCTGAGTCCTGTTCTCCATGGCCACCCATGAAATCGTCAGGGTAGCTCTGCATCTGAGCACAAGGAGCGTGAGGGAAACGTTGTCTTGCATCCCTCTGGGGAGGCATTTTGTGAGGCAGAACAGCATACCCTAAATATTTTACAGGAGAATAGAGGGTATTTTAAACAGGAATAAATAATACAGGTGCTGTCCAGGCTTTCTGGAGCTAGTCAAGACAGCAGATCCAGGCTTTTCTCTTTCATAAAGACTACTGTTCTGAAGAATTGTAAAAAGGCTGGATTTGGGTTGTGAGGGATGATGTGTTTTGATCAGGAACTGAAGCAAAAGTCAGTCTGAACCAAAACAGTATTTTGTCAAGATGACACTTTTTCTGGCCTGACATTACATTGCAGGGCTTTAGTATTTAGACCTAAGTGCCTCAAACTGTTCTTCAGCTCCTTTGTGTCCTGAACAGCACTTCTCCTCCACACATACATGACCTTCAAATGTCCAAGTGTCTGTGGAATAAAGATAGATGACTTCTAGTTACAATAGGTTTTTTTGTTTGCTTTGCCTAAATTGAATTGTCTTGAAATCAATAGCTGATTTATTTGAGGTTCACACAGTGTCGTTGACTTATTGACACTTTTCTAAGTGCACAGTTTATTAAACATTAGAGAAATCCACACAGAATCTGCTGGCTTTAAGCTTTGAATTTTCTTGCATTAAAACTTCCTTTCTTTTCCAAAACTTTTTAGAAAGTTGCTAACAGCTTTCAGCCCACAAAATTTATATAAAGAAGTTTTTGTTGACTCTGAATTTGTTAAACCTACAGTAGTGTGAGATGTTACTTGTTTCTGAGACAGTTCTTGTAAATTTGATTTAAAATGTTGTTCAGACACATGAGACAAGAGACTCTCTTAAACTTGCAAGAAAATGATTTGAGATACTCATCTCTCTTCTAGTGAATGATTGTCAGAGAATGCTTAGAGTTCATTTAAGGAACCTCTCCCAGATAGCAAGTATGGAAATGTGACATATGAAGGAAACACTTTTTAAGAAGGGTTTAGGCATTCATTCTTTATTTCAAGATTACAGCACCAGGATTTGAGGTTCTCTTCTATTTTTCTTCCTCCTCTTTTCCAAATGTTCAGATTTTATGTTGGTGGCTAAACAGGGACTAGATCACTGAAAAACTCCATTATTCATGGAACCTCATTTCAATGAGGTTCTTTTGTAAATCTGTCTTCTTTAGCAACTGCCCCACATTCTGCTTCTTGACATGTTTCTTCTTCTAAATGGGCCTAGGGGATTTCAGAACATGTTAACATATTCTGATCTTGATAAGTAGATTTACTGTCTTGTTGTAATGAGCTGGGAGAGCTGAAGAGTAGCAAAGCAGCATGGTCCTTTCAGATTTCATCAGTGGTAAAAAGCTGAGGATAATCCCTAGACATCCTGGCTCATGGGTGTGTATTGTAACTGTTGAGGAAAAGCATACACTCACCAGGTACTGCAATAAAAAAAATTATATAATTTTTTTGAATCACTGCATCTCTCTTGCAGACCCTCAGAGTATGAAATTATTGGCATATTTGTTTTGGGCAATCCTTTCCAATCAGCCCCATGAGAGTCCGCATGAACATGTAGGGTAGAAGCAGAAGATTAAATCCTAGTTAATGATAAATCTCGAATTTGCATGTTATCTGGTTTTTGTGTGTGTACATTGGGCTTTGTTCTTCAGTTGCTGCTTAGCCCAGAAGAGGCCAAAGTGCATGTCTGCTGTGCTGTGTCCTTTATTCTGCCTCCAGTGCAAGCAGTCCTGTGATGACAACTGGCAGAGGTGCCTCGAGATGTCGGTTCATAATTTAATTTTCATTTTATAGTCTCTGCTGATGGTGTAGATGGAAGAAGGGGGGAAAATGATGTTACATCTAGGATCAAACCATGCTGTATCATTTCTTTTGCAGAAGTGAGGCTTGCAGCACCTCCTCATGGTCCATGGGGCAGGAAGCTTGAGTTGCCTTCCAAATTGCTGGCTCTGCATGGCTGGCTCCTGTGGCTCCCTGGGAGATGTGGCATGAGGAGCACCTAGGCTGTGCAGGAGCTCCTGCTTCCACCTGAGCTCATCTGCAGCTCCAGGGCAATGTCACTGAGAGCAGCTGGAGGTGGTGACAGGATCCAGTCATCTGCCAGTGAGGCAAATGCAGGATTTATCTGAGGCTGCTATAGTCTGAATCCCTGGGTGCTGGGAGGAAGAGGGAGGGGGAAGGACTGTATTTAGTTTACCCAGCCACAGGTGTGTAAAAGGAGTAAGCTGGAGAGAAGACAAATGAAAGGGCAGAATTTCTTCTTAAAATCTAATCTAAACTCACTCTCCTTCAGTTTAAAGCCATTTCCCCTGGTGCAATCACTGCATGTCCTGGTTAAAGGCTCCTCTCCAGCTTGCTTGCAGGCTCCCTTTAGATACAGGAAAGTGCTGTAAGTTCTCCCTGGATCCTTCTGTTCTCCTGGCTAGGCAACCCCAGCTCTCTCAGCCTGTCTTCATAGCAGAGATGCTCCAGCCCTCTGATCATCTTTGTGTCCCTCCTCTGGGCTTGTTCCAACACATCCATGTCCTTCTTATGCTGGGGATCCCAGAACAGGATGCAGCACTGCAGGGGGGTCTCACCAGAGCAGAGAGGGGGAGAATCTCCTCTCTCAGCCTGCTGCTCACACTGCTTTTGGTGCACCCCAGGACATGTTTGGCTTTTTTGGGCTGCCAGCACACCTTGGCAGCTCATGTTGAGCTTCTCATCTGCTGACACCCCCAAGTGCTTCTCAGGGCTGCTCTTGATCCATTTTCCAACCAGACTGCATTTGTGCTTGGGATTGCCCTGACCCTTATGCTTTAATGACTAATATTTGTCACGCCTCTGGTTTTGTACTGCTAGCATACAGCACTGAGATCTCCTGCAAGGCTCAGATGGATATCTTAATTAAAAAAAAAAAAAAATCTGCTGTACTGTGTATAAATACATTTAGAAGTAATTTAAGGAACTTGGAAAGCTGCTGATCTCTGTGAGGGTATTTTCTGTTTCAAAAAGAGATCACTGCTACTTATGGCAAGACATCTGTTATCTGAGCAGCCCTGCAAGGCACTGAACAATAGACATGTTCTTTGGCAGGTCTTTATAGTCACCAGCATCCAAGAATAGCACGTGGAAGGTCTCCACTCCATAGCACTCGATGCTGATGCATGCAAGCAGGTGTGTACTTTATTTCTCTGTCATATGGAGTCTGAGACCTTAACTGGTGCAGTTTCTAACTCAGGACTACTCTGTTTGCAGTCAAATCCTGGTACACCATTGGAGAGTTAACTTCCTTGTCCCTTCTGTTCAGATGTATAAAAAGCCTCTTGGAACAGCAGAATGCAGAATACCAGCACTGCCACGGGGAAGCTTGCTGATGCAGCCATGGGCTCTGTGCTGGGAGCACGCCTTCTTAACATCCTTTCATCTCTCCTGTCAGCATCCCCTCCATGCAATGTGGAATTTCTGCTTTATAATGAGGGGCCAAGACACATGGCAACCTTCTCCTTTTAGTAGGAAGTCTCCTCTGATGCTTGCTTTCCCAAGATTTCTAGGAACTAGATGGCTTGGAGATTGCTATGTTATGTTTGGTTCAAAGTGGCTCTAAAGTTAACAGGAATTGAAACATGCATAGCTGGGGCTGTGTCTGCACAGAAATAATGTCTGATGGTTGATGCAGAAGAAGCTTATAGCTTAGGAGTTTGGTTTTTTTCCAATGCCTATCTTCAGAGCTGGTAAGAACTGGCAATTTCTGTCCCACAGGTAACTTTGATCCTTAGAGGAAAATCCTGAGACTGCTTCAATGCAAACTACTAGTCAGAGACTTGGAGCACTGAGTTGTTTTCCCTGATGCTGCTGACTTCTTTGCAAGTATCCTCTGTATGTCTGAAGGCTCTAAGACCTGGGGCTTCGAGTCCAGGCTGGATGTGCACAGGGTGGAAAGACCCACGTCATAGGAAACCTAATATCTGTGACTTTCCAATTCCCTGCACAACTGATTGTTAGGTTTTTGGAGAAGGTTAAATCATGTGATAACATGCCCAGCACCAAGAGGCAAATAGTAATACCATGCCTGGAGTCTTTCCTAGAGACTGTTGAGGTCCCTGGAAAATAACACAGCTGAGTACATTCTTGTTTAGGAACAAGGAATCTGGGGAGAGAGCCAGAAATAGGGATGAAACTTCAGTTCATTTGAGCTGATGTCATTTGTGATCAGGCTTTCAATAGCAAATCTGGTGTGGAACAGGCAAGATGCTGTACAGATGGTCTAAGGGAATGGACAAATAAAAGAAGTGAAAACTAATATAAACTGACAATTATTTTCTTGTGCCTGGAGTCTGGGCGAGTATCCTTTTTGAGAGTGGACTTGCTTGCATTTTCCCTAGTAAATGGAATATTTTACAGCTCAAATCTGGTCTAGACAGTTTAGCCACAAAATTTTAACATTCTTTTGAGATCATTAAAAAAAGTTCCAGCCACATTTGAACAAATGGCTTTTCATTGAGTGCTCACCCTCACTTTAGCTATAGGACTGAAACTAAAAGGTTCTTTTTCTCCCTGGTGATGTGGCTGCCAAGGAGGAAAGGAATTGTCCTGTGGACTAAATGTGGGGGAGCAGGAGGAGATAGTTTCTTTTTGGTAGCTGTGTGTTATTCTCCACCCAGCAGCAAGCTGCATGTGCTCAGGTTACTGCTCACTTTGCTTAGGGGCAGAATCTGCCCTCCTGAGTTCCTGCATAAATCTCCAGTAGTCCCAATTGTCTCAACACTCAAACTTGTTGATAAGCACCTGTCCAAGAGCAGGTGTGGGATAAAGAATGTATCAATTTTAGTAATTGTATGTCTCAATCCTCAGTAAAGGTAAGAATGAAAACATGGAAATTGAGTTAAAAAACATCAACGTGCCACCATGTCAAAAAAAACCCCAAGCAAATAAAACCCCCTGCCTGTCAGCCTTATATACTTTCTATTGCTTGTAGTGAGATGGTTGCTATGACAGAAAATAAGTATCCATTTGAATGCTTGCAGAATTGGAGCCTAGAAAAGGGTGCAGCCCTCAGAAAACAAAAATATGAAGCTAAATTTGACTCGTTGTCTTCCCAGCTTCTGTTCTCTGTAGTGGAATTTGCAGCAAGGTCTACAAGACAGGGCCTGTCTTTGCCCTGAATAATAAATCCTGGTTGAACACTCTTCAGTGTCAGGCCTTAAAAGAAAAAAAAGAAAAAAGCAGAAAAAGAAAAAAAAAACCCTGCCCCATCCTGTCTGATATACATAGAATTGAAGTTCCAAAGATAGTTTTAAGATGAAAGGTTAGTCTGCATAGGGATTTACAGTATCTTTTTGTTCATTCAGTTTCTATGAACATTATGAAAGCCGTTCTTGAAAAAAACCCCAACCACACTGCAATTTTTTTACTGTTTTTTTTTTTTTTTTTAATTCAGAAAGTCGTTCCATATTGTTCAGGTCCAGATCCACATAAAGCCACATTAAGTAAGGCACCTGCTGGCACAGTAGTTCAGTGTGTTCTGGTCATAGCGCTTCCTTCCCCATCACTGCTGGGGAGTTATTGCTGCCATTATCAGTAGGAGCACAGGGGACCCAGTGGTCTTCAAAATTAGGCTGCTTTTACTTTACCAAGTAAAAAAAAAAATATATATATCCTGGAAGTGCTAGCTGGTATTGAAATCCTGTAGTGTACAGTGGATATTTGTATGTATTGCACTGCAGTGATCTGACAGGTTTTTAAAACATTCACAGGGTTTTTGCTGTTGTTGCTGTCTCCATATAAAGCAGAGCTGGAGAGGATTTGTTCCTGCTGCAGCTTCCACTCATATTTCTGCATGAGCTTTTATGGGATCTGTAGCTGAGCCACAGTCTGTAAAGAGTGGGTGAGGACTAACAGGAAAGATGGGGACAAACTTTTCAGCAGGGCCTGTTGTGATTGGACAAGGGGTAATGGTTTTAAACTCAAAAAAGTTTGATTTAGATTAGATACAAGGAAGAAGATTTTTTTGCAATGTGGATGATGAAACACTGGCACAGGTTGCTTGGAGAGGTGGTGGATGCCCGTCCCTGGAAACATTCAATTCAGGTTGGACAGAGCTCTGAGGATCCTGATCTGGTTGAAGATGTCCCTTGTCATTGTAGGGAAGTTGGACTAGATAACCTTTAAAGGTCCCTTCCAAAGCCCATTTTATGACATTCTAAGTGACACTTGAGGCTCATGCACTTAGGCCCTTTTTTCTAGTTTAGTAGTGATGAAATACTTCTGTTCCATCTGTGCAAATGTTTGTTTTGTTTCCAAGTTTTGTGGGCACCGTGGTGGGCATCAGGCAGATTCCTCACCCAGGGAGGTATTTCCCAGCCTCTGATCAAAGAATGGGTGTGGACATGTCCAAACTTGGAGAGCAGAAGGAAACCAAACAATTTAATGTGAAGTGACAGGAGCACTTGTGTACAATGAATGAGGGGAAGGGGGGAAAATCCACTTAGGACATTTGTTGCTCTGTGGATTATGCAGAGATTGTGGTATCCTCTGGCCATGCAGAGTTAAGGGATGGGCAGCCTTCCCTGAAAAGAAATCAGACCATCAGAAGATCCTTTTAAGGAGAGAGTTGGGAAGAAAAGCACACAATGTGTGAAACTTCCCGTCTTTTGGGGGTTTTGGAGGTTTTGGTGTCTGACAGAGATTGGGCCCAAGTTAATGAACTTCTGGTAGGATCCCAAGGCAGGCAGGTTAGTTGGTCACTGTGGTCCATGTCCCAGGTTATATTACATTTGTAGGAGCTGTCAGTCACTGGGAAGCTCCCAGCAATGCTTCTCAAGCCATGTACACTGCCATCAGAAAGACCCTGGTGTGTCCCCACCCACTGGCTGCAGCACCAGGTGGAGTTTATGCCACTTTTATTTTGGGTGCTGCATGTCTCTGAAGGAGAGTGGGTTCCCCTGTTGCTTCATACAGGTAATAAATAACTGCTGGTGATGGAAGGATTGCTTTGTTGTAACTGTCTCTGTCAGAAAATTGGTCACACAAAAGTAATCTAGTCTTTCATATTTTACTAGTTAGCTAATTAACTAATTAACTTTCATATTTACTAATTAATAGTGTTACCTTCATCCTGAGACTAAATTTTTTTAAACTATTTCTTTCTTGTCTGGAATAAAATTTGCAAAACCATATACCAGTATTGATGCTCAAAGCAAAGGAAACGGGAGAGATTATATGAAATGTTCTGACTGTATCATTGGCTTTGCTTCACACATCAAAGCAATTCATCTTAAAAAAAAAAAAAACAAAACAAAAAAACGGAAAAAGATAATTAGGAAAGCATGCAAAGTACAAGAGAAGCATTGTTTAATTAAGAACAAGATTCTCAGACCACTCTATATGGGGAATTAACTCCAGAGAATTTAGGAAAACATGTTTTTATAATGAGAACTTAAACTAAACATATTGGCTTCTTCATGAAAAAGAAAACACTGGATTGTAGGGTATATAACTGCCTCCACAAGGAGAACATCTCTGTCCCTGGGGGGTTCTTTACTTCCTGTGGTTCCATGTTAGTCACCAAAACTCAATCAAGAGGGGGAAAAAGGATATTTTTAACAGTGAATGCAGTGAAGCAGTGGAACTGATTATCAACGATGTGATAAATCCTCAGTTGCTCGCAGTGTTTATTTAAATTGGATGGGATTCTATATAATATGATCCATGATAGATGAAAGTTGTTGAGCAAAGACAGCTGTAGTGAAAGTGGAGGCTTGCTTTATGTAGAAGATCAAACCCAATAACCATCAACCCATTTTACTCTTGCTGGAAACAGAGATCTGTCAAAAACTGGGCGAAGGCTGCAGCCTGTGTTTGTTTCTTGATTGAAGCTTCCAGGGACTGCATGAGACCTCTGTGATTTGGTTCTATTTTTGTTCCATAGCTGGAAGCCAAATGCGACTTTATGGGTTTGCAAATCTTGTGGGTTCTTGGCTACTTCTGTTATATTTGACACTAAAGGAGAAAGGCTCTGAGTTGTCTGTTTGAAATGTTTTTAGCTATGAGATCACTGTAAAGCTGAGAGCAACCAGGTTATTATTCATTAAAATCACATGGAAAAACTTGCAGCTTCTGTGGAGCGAGTTGTGGTCAGAGTCACAGACGGAGAATACATTTGTACCACATCTTTTTAATTTATTCTCCATTTCCAGGAGTCTCAGTATTAATTAGCAAGTGTCTTGGGAGGTTTGTATCACAAGGCTGGAGGACGAGTGACCTTGTTACTGTGGCTTCAATGTGAATTGGAACTGCAGTTCTGCTGTGTATTCCTTAAGGAGAGCTGGGTTGGCCAGGTCCTCAAAGTTGAGGGCCTGTTCCTCCTCAGAATCAGTGAGAGACAGCTGCCACTCACTTGAGCCTTAGAAGGGCTCAACTTTCATCTTTCCCCACATCAGCTGCTTTCCATGGAGCTGAGAAGTGCTTCAGAACCCCTCTGCAGGACACAGAGGGTGTGCACTGGGGTGCTTTCCTGAGAGGTCCTTCCTCACTGGGGGATGTTCTCCAGCAAAGCAGGTCCCTGGTTCTGTGCTGGAGCTTCTGGTTGGAATTACTGCATAAACAGTTACCTGGAAATCAGTCTCCTGCCCTGCCACAGCCAATGCAGAATTTGCCTTTGCAAGATTTAACTGTAATACTGTGCTGCCCATCAAAACAAGGACACTATAAAATCAGAGGGGAACCACTGGCCTTTGATGCCACCTGGACAACTGACACCATCACTTTTGTGGAACTGCACCAATTCCTTTTATAAACAAGGCAAGGTAATAGTCATGGAAATTTTAGGAATAAACAAGTATTCTGTGAAGATGAAATTATTTTGATTCCCTGTGGCAGATAAAGGAGTTTCGTGTGGGACATTAATATTCATTGAGATTGGCAGCAATATAATTGATTTTGGTGACTAATCCTTGTAGCTTTGTAACCATTACAGGTATAATTTGCTAGCTGTGTAAATACATGATATCAATGTATACACAAAATGATAGCCCAGTTAGATGAAAATACCCAGCTGTTCCTGTGCTTTTACTGTTTATTCAGTGCACAGTTCTATCCATTTTCCTGTTGCAGAGCAGTTAGCAAAATGGCCCTGTCTTATTCCAGTGGAAACTATTAGAAAAAATGTCTGTGACCTTCAACAGCAGCAAAATCTGTTTCACTGCTAACACTTTCAAGTAACCTTTCTCATGATAATGTAGTATGGTTACAGTGTGTCTGTCCTGGCATTTAGTAGAACTTTAATCTCACCTTTTGAATCTACTATTTAGTAAAAAAAAAGGAAAAAAAAAAAGAAAAAAAAACAGGCAAACAATGTGCCTGAAATTTTGAATTTCATTCTTTAAATTGTTGTATTTTTCTGGATAATGGTGCCGTGAAGATGGAGGAAGAAATAAAAAATGACAGCCTTTTAATACATTCTTTTCTAACAAAGGGGCATGTTCATAATCATCCACTTACTTAAAAGCTTATTACTTCTAGTGTCTTAGGCTTGTTAATGTGTAGGATCTACAGTATATACAGCAGTGAACTTTAAGTTCAGAAACTTTTATCAGTTGAATTCCATTGTATATTTCTTTCATATGATGATATTTTAGCTTTTGATTAGACTAAATTAAGCTGATGCAGCTGATTTATGGTCCATATTATATCCACTTAATTTAAAATGTTTAACCTCAGACAC
The DNA here is from genome assembly GCA_013399225.1 of Rhipidura dahli. Lineage (NCBI taxonomy): Eukaryota > Metazoa > Chordata > Aves > Passeriformes > Rhipiduridae > Rhipidura > Rhipidura dahli. Next base: position 189,284 of record VXAC01007865.1, read on the forward strand.
CTCTTAATAATAAATCCATTAGCTTTTTCATAAAGGTGGGTCTTTAGTGACTTCAGCATGTGGGCCCTCTTGAAAAATAATTGGAGATATTCTTCTGAGTCCTCTAGACCTTTTCAAAACTCACCCAAATTATTACAAATTTCATGGATGTGGTGTACTGGAATAGCTCCCATGTTCACTGAGACTGGAGAGCTGCTCAGAAGAAAAGGTCCCCTTGAGCTTCTGGTGCAGTAGCCAAATCTTTGGGAGAATAATATTTAAATCAAGTCCATTCTACAAAGACTTTTTCAGTGTTTTTAACCAAAAACTGTGTTTTGTTGTTCTTTTACTTAATAATTTCAGTCCCGAAAGACAAGTTTGATTGCTGTTGTGTGCAGGAGGCATTTCTGGGCTGCAGAGCCAAAACCAGAATATGTGTAACACACTGCACCCTGCTCTTCTGTGTCCTCTGGTTCTTGTCGTGGGTTCATAGCTCAATTTCTGGCAGCAGCAACTGGAATAGAAAACTTCTCCCTTTTTCTTTCCCTGTTGCCCTTCATCTCTTTGGGGCAGTGGGTGTGCAGAATTCAGGCTGAAGGAGGTGCACACAGAGCAGTCATATGTTACAGAGTGAGAGAAATGTGGAATGAATTGGTGACCTTAGAGGTCACTATTTTTTTGTTTACATTTTTTTTCCTCCCCTTTGTGCACTGTATAATAAAATACTGCCTGGAAAACAGGAGGCTTGGAGGGTAATTTGGCTGAGAAGAAAAATGGATTGTAACAACAGCGATTTTGTTTTTCTTTAACTTTATCTTGACAGGGTGGTTTCTGAGTATTAAATTTCCAGGGATTGCATACAGAGTTGTACCCATGTTCTCCATTAACTGGCAAGGTAAGGCTTTTCCAGCCTAGTCCTGTGCAATCTGCCATGGGTTTTGTTGCATTTAGAGGTCCCAGGAACTGTGGAACATTCTTGAGTGCTGTGTGCTGGCACCTTCATCTGCTGGCTGATTACAGATGTACAGACAGGGCACAGAGGCCAAAACCACGAGGGGAGGCCAAAACCTGCATGGCTCAGGTCTGAGCTGAGGCTGCACATCCCACATCTGCAGTGGGGAGCTGCAGTGTGGCAGCAGCAGGCAGGGAGGGCAATGGCCCTGCCATGGGGGTCTCTCCTTGTGGCTGTCCCTTCTTGCCAGCCTGCCAGGGCTCACCCAGGGGAGGCACCAAGTGGGAGCTGGGGCTGGGTGATGCTCCAGAATGTTCAGCAGCAATATCTCTCTTCATTTCTGGTTCCACAGTTCTCTGCTTTTGGAGAGCCTCATCCTCATTTATAGCAATTCAGAGGTGAGGATAGGTAGCAAATCCATGTGGTGAGAAAACACGATGCCCAGACTGAAGCAGAAAGCATCTGTGTGCTATCCCTCCATGTCAAGGGTTTTCTTTGCAGTCAAAATGGTTTTGCTATTTTTTCTACTGTAAGTTTTACTGTAAGCTTTGAAAACAAAGCCAAGGTACTGTTTTTAAGGATCCAGATTTACATGGCTGTTGTAAGTCTGATAACTTCATAACCCTATTCTCTTTTATAGACTGGCTCCCTGTTCAGATTATACCTCTTATAAGTGTTAGATCAGAGGTTATACTGAGTTAGAAGAGACCCATCAGGATCATCAAGTCCAACTCCTGACCCTGCACAGGACACCCCAAGAGTCACACCACATGCCTGAGGGTGATGTCAAAATGCCTCTTGAACTCAGACAGGCTTGGTGACACAACCTCTTCCCTGGGAAGCCTGTACCACCCTCTGGGTGAAAAACCTTTTGCTTTGATTTCACCCCCTGCATGGCAAAGTCATGTGGCCACAAAGTACCTTGGATTTAAAGCCCACCGAGTGAAGCAGGGCTCTGGCAGGGCATCTGTCCTGGCTGTGACCCCTCCCAGCCTCTGCTGAGCCCCAGCCCACGCCCTGGTACGGTGGGGTGGGAGCCACCAAAAGCCTTGACTCTGTGTAAGCACTGCTCAGCAATAATGAAAACATCCCAGTGTTACTGGCAGTGTTTTCAACACAAATCCAAAACACAGCCACTGTGAAGAAAATAAACTCTGTCCTAGTGGAAAGCAGTGCAGGGTGCCTGGGGATGCAGTCTGAGCCAGGCATGGGTGTGGAGCACAGGGCCCCATCAGGGATTCTCAGTCCCTGTGTTGCCTGCCTGGTTGCAGCTGCTCTCTGCCCCGACTCAGCAGCTCATGGGGCAGCCTCACCTTTTAAAGACAGATCTGTGCTTTTGTCCCAGATGTAGAATGTTCAGAAAGGACTATCCAATGCAGTTTTGCTGGTGATGGAATCCTCTAAGATCCCTTCAACTTTGCTTTTCCAAAACCTGACATTTTGTCTCACTTTTGTGTTAACATGCCATTGGGTGCAGGTACAGGTGCATTAAAACTCATAGAATCCCTTCAGTAGCTGTAGGGCTTGTATAACACCACAACATAAATTTAAAGTGCCAGGGAGGCATCATCCTTGTCAGCCACTCAGGAGCTCCATGCTGTGTTTTTTGCTGGGCCCCCTGAGTGCAAAGATAGGTGCAGGGTTTATTGCCTTTAATCTGTTTTCTCTGGAAGTTCCAATTTTTCTTTCAAACATTCTAGTGAGTTGCTGGTGGAGCCAAAGGAGTTGTTTGGGGTGTTGTAAAGAGGGAATGGTCTCAGAAAGCCAGTGGGGATAAATTGGATCAAAGGCATATGTACTAAATATCTCTGACTGTTTATATAGTTTGTGTCAGCCTAGTGGAGAAAACTACAGTGACTGCCTGATCACTTGTGGGTGACAGTTCAGGGTGCCTTTTTATGGACTGTTATCACCAAAATTCTGAGAGCATAATTGCTTGGGGCTCCTTGCTGATGTGAGTCTTCCCTTCCTTGTTGCTCACTAGTCTCTGAGAAACAAGCATTTTCCTTTAAACTAGCTAGTTTTCCTTCCTGGTGCTGTCCTGTGGTCCTTTCTTTCCTGTGGAACCCTTCAGCAGGACATTGTAAATGCCAAGGTGCTTAGGGTGTCCTCTGTCACCCTTGTACTGCATGCAGCATTTATCCTATGCTACTCTGCCTTTCACCCAAGATACTACAGGAGGAAGTGGCTAAGGAAAGGTGTAAATAACCCAGGTAAAGATTCAAAACAACTCTAAGCAGAAATACAGGAGAGAAGAGCATCGAGAAAACTCAGTCTGGGTGGCTTGATTACACTGATACAAGCTTGTCTCAGCACTCGTGGATGTAGAGAGTCCATTTAATGGCAGAGACCATCAGTCAGAATAACATGATGTCTTTCTGCCCTATCTGCTGAGAGCCTTTTATCAGCTGAAATCTTCATTGCCATCTTTGTGTCCTTGCTGTCGTGGAGCACAGAGGCAGGTGACTCAGGCTGAGCTGTTGTGTTATCCAGCTGGAGACAGTGGGATTGCAGGTGGGCAAAGGCACCAGTGGAACAGGATCATTTATTAGTAATGAAGTGGGAAGAGCATTTACATCCACAGGGAGGAACAGAGCCTTTTGGTGGCTTTAGAGAAGATGGCAGTGATGTCTGGGGCTGGCGTTAGTGAGGAATTTGATGATGCAGACCAAGTTTTACAGAGATGCCTACACTAATGAGCATTGTGAAAAATACCCTGCTGAAGTCCATGGGTTGTTTCATGAGGAAGTGCAAGTTCAGGCAGCTGCAGGTGGATTTGTGAGGTGTGCATGGACAGTGCAGCATGAGTGGCAGCTCTTGGTGAAGGTAACAAGGTGGGCACTGTGGCACAGAGAAATGTTCTATTCCCTCCTGCTGTAGCACTTAGTGAAATATTTCAGCAATCAAAATTATTTTACCACATGTTGTGTACATGAGGTATTTGCCAATGTTTTGTGTAGAAGGAATGGATTCGGGCATTTCCTTCAAGATTTGTAAGAGCTGGGTTTGATAGGACAGGCTTTTAGGCAACACAGAAAAGTGATGTGAAAATTTCTTAATAATTGCACATTTCTAGAAAGAGGGATGGAAAATGTCTGAAGCAACGAATGCAGAGAAACTGGAGAGACTTGTCACAGGAATATGGCTGTGATAATGAAGATACTTGTTATTTTGCCATATTGGAAGAAGAAGGAGAAAAATTTGCTCACAATTTTGTTTAATGTTGGGTTTGTTTCCATAGTACTCCTAATGTCAAAAAAATATGGGCATATTTAAGACTGTAAAACATGTACATTTTGAACAAAACCAAGACAACACACACCAAAACACTACTGGAATATGTTGAATAAGCACCCAGTTATCTAATGTGGGTCTTGTGAATTATCAATTTCCTTATTCTTGTGGTGTTGAAGAAATCCACCTTTTGGTTTATGTAGCTAATTCTGTCATGTCCTATGGAAACATCATCTGTAGATTTACCAGTCCTTTTCAGCTGTAGCAACTCCTGCTCTGTGCCCCAGTTAGGAGCTGTAAGAAGCTTCTTTTCAGACAATTGCTGGGTGACTTTGCTCCCTGACAAAGGCAGCAGCAGAAAAAAATTCTTTCGAGAGTACAGATTAATTATACATTTTAAGAAGTGCCTTTTCTTTCTAGAAAAAATTAGTTTATACTTGAGAAAGCAGAGTGTGCCACTTGTTGGAGATTTGCTGATGCTAAGCTGCAAGGTAGGTACGAAGGATGTTTTGGGGGAATCTAAATCTCTTTTGCGATCTGTGTTTGGCAAGGTAATTCTTTATGTGTCACGTGCTATTATGCCTGTGCAGCATTTTATGGAAACATGGCTCTGAACCTACCTGAGACACCAGTCATACTTGCCAAGCCACGAAATGGGTGACACATGAACGATGAAATAAAAGCCTGAGCAGCACCACTCGTTGTGTGAGATACAGAGCTCTGAGAGGAGCAGTCAGGTGGGCACATATGGGGAAGAGTTGTTATCAGGGGGCTGCTTTGGTGAGGAAGGAGATGTGTTATTTATATTTGAGGGAAAAGGCATTATATATATATATATATCTGTCTGCTGTGCAGTTCAAGCATGCCATCAGTTGCCAACATTCAACATCACAGCAAGGCACTGTATATGGTAAATGATGTCAAAGGAGGCATTCTTGCTTTGGGGAAAGTGGCACCCACAATGTGTTAACCAATCTTTTCCTGACACTATCTATACAGGACATTTAAAAGGAGAAAGGTGACTTTCTTCCCTTTTTTTGTAAAAAAAAAAAAAAAAAAATCACCTTGCAATTGCCATCTTCAGAGACTGAATTTTTTAGTAACTGTCCTGATCTGTCAAAAATGACCCTCTCTCCCAAAACAGTAAAAGGCACTGGGTGGTTTAGCAAAAGGTACCCTCAAGTACCCTTGTGAATGGAGACCGTAGCCCTACAACATGGACATAGTTTAGTAAGGCAAAGTAGTTCACTTATAGAAAACCATTCATGACTCTTCTGCCTTATCTAACTAATACTTTCAGGATATCTTTCTTGTTCTATGTCTCATCTTTCACCTCAAACAAGTACTTTAGCCAAGGGAAAAAAAAAAAGGTCTTATTTTTATTTTATTTGAACTATCTCGAGTTATTGACTCTTAAAATTTTATTCATCCAGTATCAAACCACAGAACAAAGCCAGAACAAAGTGACTTTAGTATTCCAGCCCTCATGTTGTAGCAAAAATATCAAAGTCACAGGAAGGAGAGTATTCTAGTTATTTGTGTGATGTCCTCACATCCCTGAAGCATCTGTGGCAGCACTTCACAGCTGCAAAGAGCTGTGTTTGGAAAGTTTGGAAATTGCTGGTTTTTTGCAGAGAAGTAGCAAATCCCTCAAGTGAAAATATGTTCAACCTCCTTTCTAAGCGATGTTTTCAAAATAATTATAATTCATCTAATTAACTAGCATATTCTTTTTATGCTTTTGTGTCAGCAAGTGCAGTATCCAAATTGGCAGGCATGTGGGAATGAAGTCAATTTTAATATTTCACCCAGAGGATAAAGTCAGCCTCAGAATCTCATTGGGAAAGGTTGCTAAGACTGACTCTGTTTCATGGACCACACAGCAATTTTATTTCCTTACACTTTTCCTTATGCCCCCCAAATTAAAATCTCTGCTGCAGAAACACAGTAAGCACAGTAAACAATAATGACTCCTGCTTCCTTTCACCCCAAAAGTAAGGTTAACAGAGCCTGGGAAATTGCTTGAACCAGATGGCGAAGGTTAAATTGCAGAAGCAAGTACAAAGCGATGAGAAAATCTTTTTTGAGAAATTAAATCCTTTCTGTGTAATGTCTTCCCTTTCCCTGAGCAAACTGTGCCTGTGTGTCCTACAGCTGTACTTTCAATTCACAGCCATAGCCTGGTCTTAAACATTTCCTCAAAACTGGAGTATTCCTCATTTTAAAAACAAAGCAAATGAGAAATAAAAGTAGAGTTTGTGCACACTAACACCTGTGTTATTCCTCCCATTTAGCAGGCTCTCAGTGCTGCTTTGATTCTTTGAGAAAAAAAAAGTCCACACAAAAGCAATCTAAAAAGGTGATTAGTCTGGCTTTACTTGGCATTTGATTAGGTCTGTAATAAATATTTATATTTTTCTCCAATACACTCATATCATCTTTACATTGTATTAAATGGCAAGACAATCAATATTTCATTTTATGCAAGACGTAAGCAAAAGATGAAGTTAATGAAGTTTACATCGTTGCCAGATAGCCATGAGGGATTAGTGTTTGTATTTCAGCCAGTGTATTGAATTGGTATCTTGTAGAACTGATTGGTTTCTAACAATTTGCTGCAGTTTAAGCAGCTCTTTAGGATGGAGGGACATAGTTAACAGTCCTTTGAATACATAAGCAGAGGAATCCTAATGGCAGTTTGCATCTGTTATTATTTATCATTGTAAGGTATGTATTTTCCTAAATACATTCATACATTCAGAGCCTTGTGTGCTCTGAAAATGGTGATTTTTCCAGGGGATGTACAGCACCTCCCCTCCTCTTCCCCTGCATGTGGAAATGGTTGATGGGTGTTTCCAAGAGCTCCACCCAAAAGCACAACAATGTCATTTATTAATGTAAGTGGAACAGAGGGGCTGAGCCTCAGTGGCATTCAGGACAGGGTTTAATCTGTTAATAGAGTCCACCGAATCCCTTGCTGTAATTCCAGCCAATAAGCTGACCATCAGTGCTCACCCTGGCCTCTCCTGATGAAAGCATCCTGCTGACCACCTGCAGAGCTCAGGCAGGGACTGGCAGTGCTCCCTCTCCTCTGCACGGAGTGCCCAGAGGCTACAGGGGGGAAAAATGGGTCCTGTCATAAGTGTAGGTCCCCAGTGGGGTGCGAGACCTCCAGATCTGTGGTTTCTGCTTTTCCGCTAAAAAGCTTCCTGTATGTGCAAAGAGGGTTCCCAAAAACCAGGGGGCAACACAGAGATGCTGAAGCACACCAGTTGGAGTTCTTGGTTTCCATACAGAAGCCCTTTGCCTTCCTTCCTTGTGTCCTTCATGGTGGATGACGAGGTCCGCGTTGGAAAGGGGGGAAGTACAAAGAGCTTGATGGGAGGAAGGTAAAAAGATGGAGAGACCTGAACTAAGGTGCCAGCTATGGAAGCTGTAAAGGAAAGGCAGCTTAGCTTCTCAAGTGAGATGAGGGACAGTGAAAGATCTGTGTCCAGCAGGGCTTGAAAACCTGGATTTGCGTTTTTCTTGTGAAAACTACGTCAGAAATGGTCTTGATGCGGCCTAATTCTGGGTGTGGCTAGGTAGGATTTATTATTAAGAATCCATGTCTATTATCATTGGCAACTGAGGGAAAGAAAACTTTTGTTTTCACTGTAGTTCTGCCATTGAGGCTGGAAAAGCAATTTCCATTTTAGTGAGTGTCCAGGCATGAAATGATGAAGTTGTTTCCTTAATTATCGTGCTATTTCTCATAGCTAAAATACTGTCATATATTTTAAATTAGGTTTCTTCGAGCACGCTAGTCGGAGCAAGGCTGCACCCCAGCCTGAAGGGTGTGAGCAGTGCTCAGGTAATGCAAGGGTTCCTTTCATCTGCAAAGAATGACCTGACAAAGTTAATGCAATGGTAAATAAACCTGACCCAGTGGCTGCAACTAACTTGAATTTTCAAAATTGAAGTCTCCCTTTAAAAAAAGTTTTTTCTGGAAAATAAATAGCCACAGAGGAAAGAGGCAATTTAGCCAGAAACTAGGAATTAGTTTTGTGATAAGCAGAGTAGAGAGTCAGTGTGAGCATAGAGTGAGTTCTTGAGTTGTTTAAGGACCATTACTGGAAGTGGGTAGTCTGGGAACAAGGTTGGCACAGCCTGATTTGAGAGATCTGGGCAGATCACTTTCAAAGAGACTTGAATAAATTAATATATGAGCAAGAGCATCTAATGAATTAGTGTGTGCAGGGTGTTTTTATCCTAAAAGTAGAAGAGATCTCTTGATTAAAAGGAAAAAAACATTCCATTCTTTGGTCTCACCAGATATAGGCTTCCTTCTGTCAAAGTGAAATTAAATTGTATAAAAGAAACTGTTTGAAGTCAAAATTGCAAGAGAAACGGTCTACTACTGTTCCTCACACGTGTCAAGTAGGTAAAGCTTGGGCTGGTTATGGTAATGATGCCGTCACCACTGGAAGACCATGGTGGGTGTTATGACATAATTTTCTCTTTTGTATTCAGGCAAGCACCAGATGTTTAATTGGATACTTTCTGTAGAAACATAAATGGTGCCTCAGCAAGCTGTGAGATACTTAGATGGATTAATTATCTTCTGTGGCAAATTTTATATTCCTATTCCAAATTTTGCCCTTGTTAAGTGTTCTTATGTAGGTTTCCTGCCCTGAATTATGGCACGGAGATGATGTGAGACCGCATCTTCCACTTGATTTTTTCCTTCTCAGAAAGCTTTTTTTCAAAGGTCATTTTGATTGCTAAAGCTTTCTCCTTTATTTCTCCTTGTTAGCCTCTGCCCTGCTCTGTGCTATCGGGTTTCCCAGACTGCTTCTGGCTTTGTACTCAGGCAGCGTCGCTCCGCCTGTATCTGCCACCTGTCCTCTTTTCATCAGTGAATCCAGCCTGTGCTTCCTCCAGTGTTTTGTCCCAACACATCTTGTCATTCCTCCTTAATGACAGCTGCTTTTTTTCATGTTTCTTTTTACTTCTGCCTCCATTCAGTGCTTGTGATCCAGCCAGCCTGAGAGCACTTGCCCTTTGTTTGATCCCCGCGTGCTCCCGGGAAGTGTCCTTACCTACCTTTGCTGCGTGGGATCTCGATTCATGTCCTTCATTTTGCTGCCTAAAGGCTTCTTCACCAGTTACCACAGCCCTGGCTCCCAGCTGTAGCTGTAGGTTTTCCTCTCTCCGCTTTTCCCTGCCTACCCTTTACCTTCCTTAGTTCTGGCAGTGGAAGTCAAGAAAGAGATCCCTTGTGTCCCCTTTGTCTTTATCTCAGACTCCAGTTGTAGTAGTTAAAGTCTGGATTTGCAAACTGCAGTATTTTAAATGTCATAATTGTTGATTTTTTAAAAAATAAAACCATTGTAGAGACTATCTCTTCTGTTAGTACTTTGCATCTTTTGTGATCCAGTTTTTGATGTTACTTCTATTTCTTATGTCCAGTTCATGTGCTAGGGGCAGAGTTCTGTATCTTTCCATTTCAGAGTTTGTGCTATTCCAGTGTCAGGTTTTAACAAGGTTAATTGAATCAGAATAATCAATTATTTTAATCCAGGTACCTTTTTTTGGTTTAGGTTTAGAAGTAATAGGTAATTTCAAAGTTCCAGTTTTTTTGCTGTCATTTGCTTTATTTTTATTACATAGAGAAAGACATGTCAGTATTTCTCTAGTTATGCCCCGAATCAGGAGAGGAGACAGAACTCCACCCATTGAACATGTTTTTAAATATATCCTAGTTTAAAACTGTAGTTAATTCCAGTTTAGACCTTCTGCATGTCCCAGCTGGGTTGCAGAGGCTGCAGGAGAATGTGCTGCTAAAAAAAATAAATTAATAGTTTTTACTTTTTTTTTTTTAGCATACGTTTGGGAGGAATTAGGCTAAGATTCAGGGTTTCTATATATGCTTTTAAATTGTAAGGATGCCTTTAATCATATCTACATAAATATGGTTGTGTATGGCTTCTGCCTAGCTTGGTTTCGTTCACCCCAAAACCCCAAGTCAGGGTGTTTCTGCAGGGGTTTCTGTGCTGGCAGCTTCCCTGTGCTGTCCAAATACTGCCCCACCACACTCCACTCCTTACTCCGTGGATTTGCTTGCTCCAGTGTTTTCCTGGAGCAGCTGCCAGGTCTCCCTCAGCATGGAGGGTTTTACTCTAACACTTTTAGCATTCACTTGTACATGTGCAGCCTTATTGATTTACACTTGCTCGTGATGCTCTGTCCTGTTAAAAATATGATTTATATCATCCACGTGTGGCTGAGTTATCTAGGGAAGCTGTAGTTAGACATTTTACAACACAGCCCTGTGAGGCTTTACTTCTGTCGGGTTTTCGGTGCTATTTGGGGGTCTTTGTGCTATTTTCAGTGGCTTTTCATTTACTATGGGAGTCCTGTTTTGGAAATAACCAGATGTTTCAGCAGTCTGTGGGATTTAAAAAAAAAATGGTATTATCTTTTTTTGTATCGTAAGTCTTCCCTGCAATTGTGGTTTTATAGTCTTTCAAATAAATTATATATGGACTTATTTAAGTTATGCTTTTAGAAAAGGACACATTTTTTCTGCTGTCTGTAGTACATTACTATCCTATATTAGTAATAATGAGTCAGTAACAATTTTGATGGAATCTGTGTGACTAATATTTAACTTAAAATAGCTCAGTATTTTTCGTTTTGTTTTAAACATTTTGTTCTTACATGATGACTGTTTCTTTTTTTTTGGTTTTGCTTTGTCCAGAAAACTTAAGCACAATGACTGCTTGCTTCCAGTAATGAAAGGTAACTGTATGAGTGGAGGCAGCAGGCAGTGGTTGCTGTTATTTTAAGCAGCATGTAGTTCTTTCTGTTAGGTTTGAGAAAAGCACATTTTTGCCTGGGCAAGTAGTAACCTAAGTCAGTATTTTCCATTTTATCAGGGACAGTCTCTGGGTTTTTAAATAGGAACCAAAATTTAGGGTGTTACTGTTTTATTTGCAATTGTTAAGACTTTGGAACCAAAATCTCAGTTGCTTTAGATTCATGTACTGTTGTCAATGTCAGTGGATTTGCTGAGATTTGTATCAGCTGTAGATACAGCTCTGTGTCTTTTGATAGCACTGGAAATCATTAAAAAGAACAAGGGAAAAGCTTTGTCCTTTTTTTTTTTTTT
>VXAC01007865.1:200624-301716 GCA_013399225.1 Rhipidura dahli
TTTTTTTAATCACAGACACCATCACTTTTCTTTCCTCAGTTGGAAAGAAGCCTCTGTTGGCTCTGAGTCCTATTAAGTTCACACGGAGTGATCTCAGAGGGTTCCTCGTTTCCTCAGGCAGAGCCTTTAATCATCCTGCCAGGGTGATACTTCGTTGCTCTGTTTAATGAGTTGCTCAGGAGAGACTCAGCAAAGGAGCTGGTGGAATAGTTGGGCACTTGCACAGATTAATGCCTCAAGCTCTGCTCAGAACGGGTTGATTAAACAAAACCTTTATTGTCCATCAGCTTGCTGACCCCACACTGTCTTTATCTCCTCACCTCATGGGACAATGTGTAGCTTAGACTGAAATTCAGTGAGAAGGACAAAGTAGTGGAAACCCACCAGGACTTAGTACCTGTGCTAAGCTCATGTGTTGGTGGGGGCTGGAGAAAACATGAATTAGGGTGAGTTTAGAGGTAACATCCATGGCAGGCTTATGCAGTAGACACGTGTAACCAACACTACTACGATAAATACTGCTCATTGTGATGGTGCTTTGATAGCTGTGCTTTGTCAGTGTGACATCAATCTCTTTATCTACATCCCTGATGAGTGAGTCTGTAGGGTGGGCAAGAGGATTAAAAGTTAGTGGATGTTGAAATGCAAAATGAAAACTCTTGAAAAGAGTTGTTTTATCCAGGCTTATTGGCCTAAAACTGGTCCTCTGACAGGTTCTATCAGTGTGGCTGAAGAGGAACTCAGTGTTGCTGTTCAAGCTTCCTTGATAAAGATGTATCCCTTGTCTCTGCTTAGTTCTTAGCATGCATATTACTGACGTAATGGGCACGGTCACAGTGCTCACAGCATTTCACTAGCTGGGGTTTCAGTGAGCTTCAAAACAAACACAACTTTCTCTTTAAATCCCCCAATGTGGCAGTGACTATCCTGTGGCAGTGCTTTTCACCTTGCCTGTCTCTTTCCAGCAAGCCCACTGACCCCTGGAGTCATTGAGTAGGTATTGCTGGCAGTAATTTATCCTGTCACACACGCAGTGAGGAATTAATCATCAGAAATGCAGGCTCTCACATATCTGGGAAGTGTCAGTTTGACAGCATAACTCAGAATTACTGACAGCTGGCATCCTTCCAACAGACCAGTAGTTGCTTAGCTGTGAAAAATGGCAGAAGATGGACAAATATATTGGAACATGAAAATCTCTACAACACAAGAGTGGTGCTAGTGTGGTATAATTCATAACTGGTTGCTGTTACAAAGAGTCACCTTCAAGTATTTGAGTCTGTTCTTCTTTCTTCTCTGTCAAGTGATTTATTTTGTGTCAGGTAGCTCAGCAAATCTATCTGATTGAAATCAGATGGCTTCTTACCCTGTTTGGTCTTTGTCTCCCTTCTTTTGCCCATATTTTGCGAGCAGAATGGAGCTGACCAGGCTAAATGCATTTTACAAATACTTCTGTCAGGTTAAAGAAGAGCAGCTATTAAACATTAATTTCTAGTGAGGCTTAAGTGGGATTTTAAATATTTAAAGGACTAATTTATGTAAAGGGAAATCCTACCAATTTTTTAAAGTTATGATTTCTCATAATTTGGATTTGGATATCCATAGTCAATTAATCCAAAATTTCTACTGCTTTAGTTTAGCTCCCTTTGCATTAGCTCTATATATAAAAATGTGTTCTCAATACATGCCAGCAGGCCTGTATTTTAAGCTAATTATGATTGTCATCCTTATCATACTTGATTACTTTTTCCCAAGGACAGAAATTGTTGGGCAAGTGGCATGGGGGTGGAAATTGGAGCCCAGAGCCATCAAATGTAACGATGACAGAACTGGGACGCATTACCTGATCACTAAAATGACTCAGACCACATGCAGATGAATTGTTTCCCTTGCTAATTCATACAAACGTGGCCTGGAGGTTAAAGGAATTGATCTTGAGATCAGGAGGTCTCTGCTATATTTCCAGCTCTGTCACCAGTTTGTTTTCTGACCTTCAGCAAGTCACGACTGTATCAATATACTTGCATTGATTTTCAACTCATATGCATGATGTGAGGCGAGGGCTTCAGTGTGCTGATGGATTTGGGCTGAAGTGGTACCCCCAAGGTTACACAAGAGGGCTGTGAGGGAACCAAAAGTAGAAGCCAGAAGTAAACTCCAGTGGGAGGTATCAGCTGTGGGAGACCTTTGCTTCCTGGGCAAGAATTTTGGCCCGAGACTTGAGTCTTGCCCATGAACTTTGAGGAGTTCTATCCAGATTTAAGAACAGGGCACAAGGTACATGATGATGATGTGAAGGGAAATTATGATGGGATTAGGCACTTCACAAGTTGGATTGGTTAACTTCTGCTAAATAGATAAGAGCAGTTCTTTTGGAATGTTAAATAGAGACAAATAATAATCATGGAATCATAGAATATCCTGAGATGCTATGTAGAGGTTGGTTTTTTTCCAGTAGGAAATCTGAAGTCTGAGTATTTTTTTTCTGAAGCTGTTCTTGGATGCTCTGTTCCAGGCACGGTATGTTTTATTACAAGCTGTGTTCTTTTGTTTTTCAATAGCTGCTATTTTGAAGTTTAGTAACTCCAAATTCTTTGGGCCAAGAGAACAGTCATTGAAGTTACTCATAGTGGAGGGCAGGAAGGTCAGAGGCAGCCAGTGCCGAGTGATGCGAGTAGCTGTTGGTGTATAAATGTGAAAATCTGATAAAGACAACAGATTTGCTGCTCCTACTGATTCCTGAAAAGAGTCATAATTTTTTCTTTGCTTCATGGTGGAGTTCAGATTTTACACATTGAAAATTAATCCTGTCTACCAATGACTAGTTTGTTTATGTCTTCCAAATAGATGTAAACCTTAACAGAATCTTTTACTCTAGTGACACTGTTAGCTCTATTCTGGATTTTCCCCATGTTATTTGGGCCCAGCCCCATACTGTTGCTGTAAGGGGGGTATTTTTCTCCCCATTGCTGAGAGCAGAGTAGTCAAAGTAGGCTTGTGGCCATGCTCTTCCTGCCTCAGACCTCTCCATCACTCTCTGCTTTCCCCTGGAAGGGCTCTGCAGTGTGGGCAGTAACACTGGGTGCCAGCTTGGGTGTCTGTGTGGCCCAGTCTCTGCTCCCACTCACCCATGGCTGTGGCTGGGACCCCTGGCAAGGAGCCACAGGTCTTCTCTGCGTGCCTCCCTTCAGCTGGGTGCTCCTCCTCGCTGCGGAGCACGGGCAGCAGCTCGCGTCAGGAGAGGCAGGTGATCTGGGAAGTTCTGTGCTTTTATTTTTATCCAGTGTAGCCAAGGCTTTGGTTGTATAACTGAAAAGAACAACCTAATAATAAACCCGTGCTTGCATTCAGTATTCAAGCTGAGTGTCTGTCCCTGCTTTGCAGCCGCTTCTTGCTGCCGCTCTCCTTTGAAGCGATTTGGATAGTCATGGGTTGGTCATGCATTTGGCTCCAGTTGGCAAAGTGGTACCAGCTCATATTTTAGGAAATGGCCATAATTCAGGAAAGCTGTTGTGTTCAGCAGTGGATTGTGTAATTTGTATTTTTCATAATCTTCTGGGTGTGACTCCTGTGTAAATTCAATACCAGTGGTGCCTGTGCAGTGACAGAAGTCAAATTATACAATTGGGTAAGAAAGTGCACAATTATTTCCTCTAATGGCTGTCATTGGAAAGAGAAGGATAGGAGAAAATGGTTAGGTTTTTTAAGAGTATTGCCTTTTTTTTTTTTAAGCTTTTAGATTTTTTTTTATTTGTGCCAAATAGGCACAGCTTTTTATAAGTCATATTTTCACTGTGTCATTTTCTTCACCTTTTTTTCAGGAGAAAGGCCATGGGAAGAGGAAAGGGGTGATTTAGGGAGGAAAAAGTGTTTGCTCTTGCTGTGTTCTACACTTCTTAAGTCAAACAGTAATGCTGGTTGCTGTGATTCCCTATCTGTTAGAAATAAATCACATCGTTAGTGACCATTGGGGGTGGCCTGCAGTTCATCCTGCCCATCTCCTCTCAGTGTGATTTGGGGAGCAAGATGTCTTTAAGTGCTTGTTTGAGCTGTTAGCCCAGAGACAGTGATTTTACCAAGTGACAAGTGGTGGGGCTGGCTGTCACCCTGTGCGTGTTTATCTTGGCACCTGGCCTTGCTGACTGCTTTTAATGGCTACTTTTTGCTGGGAAGCTGAAAATCTTCCTTTGGCTTTTATCATTTCCATCTCACATGCTGTACTTGATGTGGCCAGTAAAAGACCTTTTGTATTTCAGACATTCCCTCCCCTCCTTTAATCCTGACCTAAGCTTTGTTGTGAGGAGAAGTGGCATTGCTGGGAGGGAGCTTCAGGGAAGGAGATTGCAAAGCCCGTGTGGCTGGTGTGACCATGATGTGTCTGCATGGTGGGGAAGAAGAATGCTGTTTGGGTTTGGAAGAAACATTTTGGTCACTTGTTTCTCATTATTAGAGACTATCTGAGTATCTTAATCTCGAGTTTAAAGGGAGGGATGAAGCCTGTGTTTTGTTTTGTCTGCGGTGAGCAAACAGATGCTGTTTGAAAAACATGGGAGAAAGGAAATGAAGTCTTGTGGTTTCTTTCTTCAGTGTTGTCCTTGCGATAAAAATCCACAATGGAGCTTGTTGACTTTTTGATTAGAAAAACAGCATTGGGAAACCCCTGGTGCTGGAAACCCTTAGTCATGTGCATATCTTAACTCTGTCTTTTGGCTGTACAAAGAGCTGACAAGTGAAGGAGAGAAACCCTTAATATTTGGTTGGGGCTTGCTCTGCTTGTTTCACTTCCCGTTTTCCTTCCCTGCACTGTGTGTTTTATTTGGATTTTACATAACTATAGGGATGACTTGACCACCAGCTGTTTTTTAGGGAGGGCAAGTTGGGATGAGCTTCAACCTGCCACCAGCCCTGAGCACCATCCAAAGGGTGTCCTGAAGATTCAGCTCCCACATGGCCATGAGGAAGTTTCTCTTGAGGCTTCTTTGCACGGAAAATCATGAGAATGTAACTGGAGCATTTCCACCCTTTTCCACACAAAAAGCATTGATGCAAAGCACTGCCTCCAGCAGGGAGTTTGTGAAGCAAAGCTGGTTTGGAAAGAGATGGTTGCTGTTGTGTTGTCCAGCTAGAAACTGGTTTTTAGCTGTAGCTGTGATGGGGTAGATCTTTGGAGTGCTGGATGATGCCATCAGATGTTTTGAAGAAAGCCACAAGTGGAAGTTATGGAAGAGTTCACACTAAATCCCCAAGCACTTACTATTTCTAAGACCTTGAACTTTAGCCTAAGAAAGTTTATTTGAATTTCAGTACTTGCTGGCATTGCAAGAGCATGGAGTGACAGGACAAGGGCTAATGGCTCTAAACTGAAAGAGAGTAGATTCAGTTTAAATATAAGGAAGAAATACTTTACTGCGAGGGTGGTGAGGCACTGGAACAAGTTGCCCAGAGAAGTTGTGGATGTCCCATCCATAAAGTGTTCAAGGCCAGGTTGAATGGAGCTTTGAGCAACCTGGTCTTGCCTATGGTGGGGAGGTGGTTTGGAACCAGAGGATCTTTAAGGTCCCTTCCAACACAAACCATTCCATGATTCTGTTTGTTCCCGGTCTGGCGTGATGAGACAGCTAGGGAGAGCTTCCTGCCTGAAGGGACATTCCCCAGTGAGGCACGAGGCCCTTGGTGCTGGGACGGGGCTCAAGGAGGGTGCAGGCTTTCGGGCTGTTCTCTCTTGGAAGGCAAGAGAAACAGTGAAATTGTCTTGAGATGGTGGTCAGAGTGTACAGCAAACCACCCCGAGTTTTAATTTCCTCGTGGGCTAAGTAGGGCACAAATGAACATCTGCAGAGCAAAAAAGGTCAGAGAGGAATAAAGAGAGGATAAAGATTTCAGAAAAGTAGAATAGGTTTTAACAGGAAAATACTATGTCAAGAGCTTGATTAAATAGAGTAGTTGAAAAGTTTTGTGTTCTGTAAAAAAAGGTTATTTGATAAGAGACTACTACTAAATGAAAAATTCACATTGCCATTTTCTCTGAATATTACTTAAGCTTTCAGCCACGGAGCCCTGTAATGAAATAGATAGAAGCAAAATAGAGAGATTGAAAGGGAGAAACCAAAATAAACTGCTATTTCATTGTTGGATTTGAACAGTACAACATAATCCAGAATGTTACAACTTTTGAAAATTATTTACAAAATAAAAAAAACCCCACCAGTATCTGTCAGTGGGTTAAACACTGGTTTGCTGTGTCAACATCAATAATGCAAGTATATACTCACTCATGTATGGGTGTAATCTAGTCACTCATATCATACTTGCATGAGTAGCTGCATGTAAGCACACAAATGGTGTCCTTCCCAGCTGAATAAAATTATTTCACTGCTTTGCCTGCTGAGGACTCAAGCAGTCAATCTCAGTAAATCTTCCTTTCACCTTTCACAGTTCAGGTGCAATTCCAAACCACGCAGAAGGACAGAGATCTGTTTGAGTTCATGGAGCTGAGATGATTTATCTCAGCTTGGAAAGGGATAATATGTGACAACCCTTGACTGTAAATTTGAAATCAAATCAGCTTTATTTTTTTGACTTGTTGTGTTCTGTTATTTAACACAGCTTTTACATATAGTCCTTGGTAAAGGCTGGTTAATATTTAATGAAGACAAATGGAGTTTTCAGAATAAAGCATAAGAGTTGCCCCAAAAGTAGCAGCCATCTGAGGTAAGAGTGATCAGGAGGGAACAATCTGCCATTCGTCTCTGTGGCTTGAGAAAGCATCACTTAGACTTTAATTTTTATTCTGCTCTATATTTTTAAGCTGAAAGTGTAAAGTACTTTCAATTAAAATACAGTTTTGATGTTTCAGCTTTCAAGAACTTGTGATAAAATTAACCCATGCAGAATTGAGAGCAAAGCAAGACTGGAATACATCACAGAAGCCTTCTCTGCAACCTTGGAAGGTTAAAGACAGACAATGAGCCTAAATATCTTTTCAGAAATAAGTTTTTTAAAATTAATTCTCCAAGCTGATGACCCTCTTTGTTTTAATGATACAATGTCAGAATTACTCCTATACAGGTGATATGTGAATGAACAACCCAAAAATTAAATTGGCAAGTGAAGGCATGTCAATTTGGCACACATATTACTGATTTTAAAAATGCTGAACAGTTTGTAAAAATAGCTGTAACTGGGAAACCATCACTAAGCAGATACCTTTCCCATGGGAAGGACCCGTGGGGGACCAGATTTTGGGCTGATGCTTGTTAAATGTTCTAATTTATCATCCAGAATGAAACACATTTATTGATCGAATTTACAGAGGATGCAAAAGTTAGGGCAGTGGTAAATGGAGAGGAAGGGCACTGCAAATCATTAATGCAGAGTTGTGAACACCCAGTGACTTGGGTGGCAGCCCAGTTTTAGTCATTAAGCAGCAGTGAATGCATAGAGGAATAAAATTTAGGTGATGCTTGCTTAGTAGAGAACTCTCTTTCTTTGGAAGTGAGGTCTGGAAAGGGTTTGAGGGTGGTGGTTCACCAGCTGGCCTGCCTGCTGCCTGGCACAGAGGAGAGCTCGTGAGGCTGGAGGATGAGGCCAGCCAAGGGAGGTGGCACTTGCTCATCCCGTGGGTCCTGCTGCAGTGGGGCTGTGTGATGTGGGGCACCCTGGTGTCAGCCAGCTGCAGTGTGAGCTTTGAGTGTGTTCAGAAGCAAGGAAGGAGTGATGAAGTGCCCAGAAAACTTGTCACAGAATCAAGGGAAGTAAGCAGGTGCCGTGATCACAAGGTACATGCATAGATGTGAGGAGACAGATGTGCCCCAAGATCAAGTGGCTGGGAGGTGCAGATAGGTCATCTTTTGCTTAGCAAAAGGGTATGGTTGGGGAGGAAAATTTGGCATCAAATCGGTTTCTCAAGGTGTATTTTCTGTTCCTGGCAAATTTAGAAAGAAGACGAGTTGTCTTTCTGAGAAATGCACTATTGCCTAGTTGAGAATTATTTTAGGAAAATCTTCTGAAAAGGATACTTTCCTCCTTTTTTCTCCTCTCCTGCTCTTTCTATCCTTCTCTGCATGAGACATCACAAGGGCAAGAACAGCATTTATTCCCTACGGAAGAACTTTTTGAGTCCATGGCTCTGTCAGGCGGTTTTGTTGACTGTCTCCTTCAGAATGATAGTCTGAGAAACCCTGGATTTTAGCTACTTACTGGTCACCAGCTGCAACACTGACAGAATTTCTCAATGCTGTTTTCAGGCTATTTGGCTGAAACCAAAGCTTAGTATTTTGTGTGCTAATTACTAAATACAGTTATTACCAGCAGAGGTCACATAGGTATCCAGTATTCTGGAGCCTTAGAAACTACATGTTGAAGTGCTGTGTGATTCCTTCATTCCCATTTGATGCAGAGGAAAGCTACTTGCATGGTGGCCCCATCCTATTTGTGCACATTGCTTTTATAAGCATGTAGCATGTCCATACTGTTTGGAGGAAGAGTCCCAGTCAATTAAAATTGTTTAGTCTATCCTATTTGTTAGTGATACCAGCGTACATATCTCTTGCCACTGCTGCCTGTTTTGGTTCCCCTTTGAATGCTGTCATTGGATGTAAAAGCACAGAAAGATTGTTCCTTGTTTGCTCCTTTTTTCCTCTGGGATGTGCCTTCAGGAGGTGGAGTTGGTGTGCTTGGCTCATCCACTTGTATATGTGTGAGGCATGGCTGCATTTCCTCACTGTAGACAAAGTCCATCAAAAGGTTTTAATTAAAGTCTTCGAAATGATGGGGGCAATGGAAGGAGACAGATGAAGGGAGTAGGACTGCTTAATCATAAGCAGGCACGGAGACCTCGGGCATTCACCGTGCTGAATGGTTTTCTTGTGTTTTGAGAATTTCTCCTCAGAGAAAGACAGATCCAGAGTGCTCAGTGCCTCCAGGAGTTGGCTGTAAAGCTGGGCTCTATAATGGAAATACAGATTATGCTAATTGGGATGAAGTTTTATAGTGCTAATGTGTATTTTACTCTTCTGTGTGGTGAAGTGCAGTCTGGGTGAGAGGGAGCTGACAATGTCCTATTCATATGTAAAATGTTGTGAAGGATCTGTGGTTTGGGATATTTCAAAACTGCTGCACGAGGGGATTCGTGCATCTGAAAGCAATATTATCCACGTACATTCATTGCCAACGGAGAGAGGAGCGTGTGAAAGCAGCTTGCCAGCCTCCCTGTATGGATCTGCAGGTCCTGCTGGAAGAAGGCAGGAGAGGTGGAGAACTTCTGTGGTCCAATGGGGCAGGGTGTGGGGCCAGCATTGCTCTACAGAGCTGGAGCTGTCCTGATCCCAGTCAGCTGAGACAATCAACAGCTGCTGGAAAAGTAAAAGATCTTGCAAAAAACCCATTGAATCTCCGTGCCTTGGGATTACTTGGATTTTAGAAGTATTAAACAGAACAAACTCTTGGAATAAGACATAAGCCCAGCTGTGCATTAATTATTAGTTCGGACAGCTTTCAAATCGCAGCATCAGGCCTTTGCTGTCGGTGATACTTTTTTTCCTTTTAATATCAGCATTTGGACTTCCCACTGCCAAGAAAGTTGCATCCTTAATTTGTGAGAGCTCATCTGCTTACCCAACAAGCTGCAGTCGTAATCCTCTTTGCCATAATGAATGACTGCTCTGGAAGCGATTACCGCAGGATTTCATACTTTCTTTTCTGCTTATCAAATTCTTTAGTGCTTCTTTTTTGTAAAGAAAATTGTTGCTCATAAATCACAGTGAAGTATCAGGAGGATGTGACTGCACTAAAAATGCCAGGGGCACTGCTTCAGAGGTGGTAAATCGTGGTCCATCTGGACATGTTGCTGGGACAGGAGTGACCTGTGTCCCTTGGTTTTTGTTTGTCAGGTCAGGTGTGAAGATGTGTGAGCCCAGTGCTTGTGCCTCAAGTTCAGAGACCACAAGTTTGTGAGTGTTTCATTGCTCCTGGTTGAAAAGAGTGCTGCAGCTCTATTTTCCATTCTGCTCGGCTTGCGAGAAGACTCGCTGTGCGTTTCAGTAAATCCATTGCAAATATGGTTTTGTGTTTCATCTTCTGTGCACATCTGTTGAAGAATAGCAAAGGAACAGTAGCTCAAATAGACTGCAGCTGCAGCAGCCGTCGTTTTCATTTTGACTATGATTCAAGATAAATGCTTTTAAAATTACAGCTTTCTAAAGAAACCTTCCTCCTTTAAAGGTTTTTCTCTCACTCCCTCTTTTTTTTTTGTGAGCTCATAAATAATTTTCATTAAGTAGACTGGTACAAACTGTGTGATGGAAGTAGTGGGAAATGTAGAAAAAGAAATCCAGCTTCTTATTTTATCAGGACAATGCAAACGTGCAGCTTTTTTCCCCTGGACCTACATTTACACAGTTTTCTTTTGAGCTTACATCAGAGAGATGGGATATAGCCAACCATCTACATGCTTGGAAACTAGGCTGATAAGAAGAACAGAATAGAGCTTTTAGCTCTTTGCTATAAAGACAACCCAGCAGCAGATGTTGATGCTGTTACAGTGAGTATCTAGAAGCTGGAGGAAGGCATGTTTAGAAACCTGTAAGCCTCATTAGGAATTTTCCTACCTTACCAGATTATTGCAGTCTCATTTTGCAGAACACGTGGCTGACTTGTAGTGGAAAAGTAGGAAAAAGTGCAATGTCCAGAGAGAGTTTTTTTCCTTTGTATTGATGTACTGGATCCACAGTGCCCCTTCATGCAAATTCATAATGCATGTGTGTTTGTGAAATACTTGTAGTTCAAGGTATAATTACTAAGCTTCTTACTTCATTTGTAGAAAGTTGCATTTGAGATGGAAAAAAAAAAAAAAGAAATGGATTCTTAAATTGATGTAGGTAGTAAAATTTAAAAAATTTGTTTATGAACACTTAGTTCATTGTAAAAAGAAATATACTATTTTGATCAATGTTTTGTGACATCTGGCTTTGCTAATTGATGGTGTAAATTATGGCATTCTCAGAGGTGAGCAGACAGCTGAGTTGGTCAGTGATCAATCCAGAACGGACCTCTGAAATACTGTGATGTCCCCAGATCTGCATTGCATGCCAGAGAAAACAAGGTTGTATTAGAAAAGGTCTGACCAAGTCTAATATAGCTTGCACCCACAAAAACTTGCTGCATTAAAGGAAGCCTGTGTGTTCCAGAGATAAACAAAATAGAGCTCTCCTCCTGGGAGAAATAAAGCCTGTGGAAAAGTCTCTTGATTTAGGTTTGTGGATAAGTCTTGAGACTTCTAAAGAAATGCTGTATAGATTAACATTTTTTAAAAATTACTGGAAAAAAGTTTCTCATTGTTCATTAACAGGAAAGATGATGTGCTAATTTATGCTGCATGCAGTGTCCGTAGGGTGACCAAGGTTCTAAGTCTCTGCATAATTTCACCCAAGGATATTAACTTCCCCACTGTGCCCAATTAAATCCATCCCTGTGCTAATCTGAGAACAAACAGGATAAAACACAAATTTATTTCTGGAAAACTGTCTAAAGCAAAAAGGAATTAAATATCTCTCAATTCTTTGGAGGGCATTTACAGCTTTTGTAATTAGTGATTAGAGCTAAGAAACAAATGGAGATTCATTTTCTTACTGTGGCAGGATTTATTTCATGTAACCTCAACCATTTCAGGTTGCTGGTCAGTAGAAGGGAGAGGAGCCACCTCCAGAGCCACATGGGGTGGCCCATCTCTGCAGCTGTGGCTCTCTGTTAATTGTAGGAGCTTAAATGAGTAGCTTATAGAAATCTCACTTCCTAACATGAATTCAGTCTATAGCAACTAAAAGGTCTTGTGGAAGTTTTTAAGCTCTTTGCCTCTACTTTTCTGACCAGTGAACTGAGGACTGCTACTTTGCTGGTCCCTGGCCCCATAACTTGCTTTCCTGCTCTTCTCAGCTGTAATCATTTCACTGAGGTGTGATCTCTTTTTATTTTTTATCCTTTGCTTTTGTTGGATCCATTTTTGTTTGTTTCTCAGGCTAAGTAAACCCTTGTATTTGTCATTACAAATGTGTGGTGTAAGGTAAAATCTAGTTCTCCATTGATATAAAGAAGAAGAATTGTCACATTCTCTGCATTTAAGACTTTGGCATGCTTATATACAACACCTAATCTGATTTTTACTTTCTAAAAACAGATCTCTCAAGCTCCAGGGAAGAAAGCTGCAGTGTTGCCTTAAGAAATCGAAAGAGGCCAGACAAGAGTTTAGTCATAAATCCTTGTACCTGTGGTCTCCAGATGAAGGGACCAATAATTTAGTCTAAAATCCTGAGCTGAATGCAGCAAAGCACGAGGCCCCAGATGTCACAAGATGCTGCTATCAATCCGTTGATCTTTGTGAACCCCCGCTGAAGGATTAGTGTTCATAAATCATTGCCTGGAGAGCCATCTCAAAGTCCCCTAACTCAGGCTTTGTAGCCAGTGCTGGGTGACAGCATTTGCATTCACTCCTCATGCTCCTGGCTGCTGATTAAAAATTAACCCTTTCATACCATTTGGTGTCCTTAGCCTGATTATTCTGTAGAAGGGAGCATAGGAGTTTTAATGATATTTGAAATGAGTTAGACTTCTTGTTGCTGAGTTTCCTATTTTGGCTGTGTTTTAAACTTGGGTGAAGTCTTGCAGAGCAAGTTGCTGTAAATTATTATGGAAGGCTCATTTTCCTGAAGCAGCACAAGGTGTTTACTAATCACAAGCTTGTTCAGCATGATTTTAGCTAATTGACTGAAAGGTATGTGGTCAGAATGTTGAAAATTGAGGGGGGGGGAAAAAAAGTCAGTCCCAAACCTCTGATGAACTCTGAGAAAGGGCTGCTTCCTTGGGTCACTTACTTCAACTCTCCCCTCAGTTTTATCATGCTTCAGGAACACTGGGTGTGCAAAATGTTGTTGGATTGAACCTTGCTTGGTTTGTATTTGGATATGATCAGCTTGCTTTGGGCATAATTCTCATCAGTACAGACAGAGCACTGTTTCATGATGCCATTTACAGAATAATGTTTACAACTGAGCTACAGATGTCTCACTGTGGTTAATGTGTTTAGTGAACTATTGAAATACATAGTCCAATGCTTCATCCTATGTACCAAATAAAAGGAATTTTCTGTGCTGCTTCAGGGTTGTAGCAGAAGTCTGTGCAATAAAAATCACGTCCAGGTCTTTAGCTGAAGAGAATCTCTAAACTTGCAGTATGGGTATAATTATTTATTCTTGATTTGTTTAAAAATTCAGGAATTTTGAAGGCAGTAGCTTGTGTAAGCATGGCTAGAGATGGCAAAGATGTAAGTGACCATTTTGATGCTGCTATCTTGCCTCGACCAAGTGGCTCTGATTTTTCTGTTTAGGTTGGGTAGGGAATGTTTAGGTGAATGGTCAGCCCTAACCCAGTGGGTTAGAGCTCAAGGAAAAGCAGTTGTGTTATGTACCTGCTCTTTGCTGTTAAGAAGATGCTCCTTGGAAAGCATTAACTCTGGCCTGAAATTAAGGGCAGTTGGGCAGCAGGAGAGCAATGGCTCAGCTGGAGAGCAATGTACTTCAGTCAAAAGAAGAGGCTGAACACTCTCCGTTTTCAGCCTCTCATGCAGAAGTTGGACCGAAAATGAAGAGCAATCAGACCAAAAAGAGGAATATATTGGACTTTTTTCTTTAAAACAAGAACAGGATCTGACTTTTTTCTTTTAAAACGAGAACAGGATCTGATCTCCAGCCTGAATCTCACCATACTGCTGCTGGTGCATACTTTTTCCTCCTCAGTGAGAAAACGTGTAACCCAATAGGAGGAATGAATTATGTATGTCAGCTTTAAGCAATGCTGTATTAGGGAATTTTATTCTTTGTACTTTAGACCAGTGTAATGAAAAGTTAAATATTAATATGTCCTCAGAACTTTTCTCAAATATTTGTAATATGAGATTGTTAATTTAAGAGGCAGTGAACAGAGGTAAATTTTTTACATTTGGCTTTTGTTATCATGCCAGTAATTAGAATAATGCAAGCAATGTAAATTAAATGTTACCAAGTAGGGAGGCAGTTGCTAGATAGCAGCTGGGGAACTTGTAATATACAGAAGTCTTGGAAACTGGAGTTTCTGACATCTATGAGATTGTAGAATGGTAGTGATAAAGGTGGCTGCTGAATGCATGCACCCACGTTTGAAATGTCACTTGTTTGTCTCTCTCAGTCCAGTGGAAGAAGTGGCAATTATTTTGTGTCTCTTCCAGCAGAGTCTCCTCTTTGACTTGATCCCACACAGACTTGTGAGAAATGGTTTGATTTGCCCTTCTGACCCTTTGTGAGAAGGTCACCTTTATGCTTTTCAGTCTCCAAAAATCTTGGTTCCCATTATTTCTGCCCCACCCAGGTATGTGTTCACATACTTTTTTAGGCCAGTAATCTCCCAATAAAGTGCTACCATGTCCCCTGTCTCAGTTTTTTGTAGCTCCTGATAGGGAGAGGCAGAAATTGTATTGATGTGGCTTCTTATATTCAGTATTTTCTCCTGAGGTCTCCCATTCTGGGACAGCGTCTTTGTAGGTTACCAAGTGCATTAAAAATGCCTTCTGCCAAGGAGAGGTGACAGATTAAGCCTGGTTCACATGTGAATGATCTTGAGTGTTCTTGTGCTCAGTGCACTGTAACTCACAGGTCAAATTCCTGCTCTGGGTACTAGTGGGTCTAAATGGAGTTTTCTGGAAGTTGAAGCTGTGCATGGATGCATCCAATCCGAGGTGCTTTAAGGCCTACACACGTAGTTTTCTTTTCTCTATCTACATATACGCAGCTGATTATTGTGTTGATAAGCAGGGCTGTTTATCTCCTTTGAGAAATTGAAATTTGGTGCCTAGATAGCATCCTCTACAAACTTTTTTATTAGATTCATAACTAGTGGTTCCACACATATTTTAGCAAGACAGGCCAAGACTGCATTTTGGACAAATCATTCCTGGGGATGGGACAAAGGTCTTGTTCTTACACTTCTTGTATTTAAGTAACAAACTAACAATTCATCAAGGTGCTTGCATTCCTGGCTAAATTCAGGGGATTCATGTTTTTGCTGCACTTGCAGTGTTAGCACTACTCTTTAATCATTAAAGGCACTGAATGCTGCTGATCTTAAAGGTCTTTTACAACTTAACCAATTCTAAATTTCTTTGTCAGCTGCTTCATACTCTTAGTGTGCATGAAGGTGATCTTTTGATTGGTTCTTGGAGCCATGCATATGCAGTATTTATCATTAGATTATAATTAACTGTAATTATGTATGGAGATCAGCCCAAGCCATAAAATGTAGATTTAGATATTTACTATGCTAATAAGAAGATTTGGTGAGGATAAAGGGCTTGATTTTTTAATTTTTGCTTCCACAATGGTGTGACAGATCCTTAGCGAAAGTGTTGTTAAAATCAGTAGAGCTGCAGTGACCCTCCATGCTGCACTTCTCTTACTGCAGACTGCTATAGGTGAGGTTCAGGCCCAAAAGGTTTTGTCATTGGTATAATGAAGCACTGCCTCAGAGAAGCTGAGACGGCAGAAAACAAGTTGCAGAAGCCCTGAGAGGTGAGTTTGTCCACAGACATGCCAGAAAGTGTTTTGAACTATATAAAAACATTGTAAGGACAGTTGTACAAACAGTGCAGGTGGGATTTCTGCTGAGGAGAGGGGAGTATTCACCTTTATTTTGATGCTGCAGTTAAATTCCAGGCATAAGTACTGTCCAGGTGTGCACAGATGTGCTGTGTACAGTTGTATCAGGGTGTGCTGTTCCTGACACCAATAGACAGGGAACCAAGTGCAATGTTGCTGTTCTAACCCCACAGTCTGCTTCTAAAGGCTTTATTAATAAAAACAAACCAGTTAAGTAATATTGGAAATGATAAAATAGGTTGAATCGCCTGTATGATTAAGGCTCTAAATTAGCATTTAGCTTTTGCTGGGGAGATAGCTTTTTTATTGTCTGTTTACATCTGGAAACAAATCTTTCATGTTGTGTAAATAATTTAATCTTAATTGCTGTTACTGCTGCATATAAAGTGTTGCTGTGTTGATACCTGCTGGCTGAGTGAAGCAGGGGGGGATGGACACATTTATTCATGCTACTGTTTACTGTGTTTAATGGAAATGAAAGGTGAAATAATGAGTTAGGGAACACCACACTAGAATTATTATTCTTCGTCATTTTGGAACAAAGCATCAGTGTTGCAGGACCGTAGTTAATCACTGTGTGGTTAACCTGGATACAGTGAAATGCTCCCCTCTCCCTTTCCCCCTGCTGTGGTGTTTTAATGTGCTTTGCCCTCAAGTAGAAGGCTTCATTTTGGAAAGATTTCTTTATTGAGGAGGGGGCTACAATATTATTTCAGAGCTTCTCTGGACGTAGTTCCTGGTACAAGAGTATGGAGGAGGAATGCAGGTGGGGGATAAGGTGGACAGGAGGTCTGTAGTTAGAATAGCTGCTGGATGTCTCACATCCTCCCTTTAATGTTTTCTTCTTGAAACCACTTCCAGGCTCTCGATGCTGACATTGCTAATGTGAAATTTTTGAAAGTTTTAACTTTTTTAAAGACTGTTGTAAGTTATCTTTTAAGAAGGCACATTAGCACAGAAAGGGAGGAATTGCAATACTTATCTGCAGGACTAAAAATGCTCAGAATTTAATCAGGTGTTTAAATGTGTCAATTAAAATTATTGCCTCTACTAACATTACTGTCCTAATCATGAAGAAAATTGAAGCCGGTTTGTTTACTGAGTATGTCTGACTCCTGCCACAAGACCTGTGGAATCTGTCAGCTTAGGGAAAAAGCAATCCAGCATGTTATTAGGTAATTACCTCCTATTGAAAAATAGATTTGAAGTGAGTGAAGGAATCAATTATGTTTCCAGATTAAACTGTATACAGTTTTCTGTGGTTTATATTACTTGATGTATCAATTATGATTGTGCATTAGGTCTCAGTATTAAAACATTACTGGACTGTATTCTCTGACTTGGCTTGAAGCCCACAATATGATGTCTGCAAGTGGTGCAGCTCATTGCTCTAGGACACTTCAATAGTTTTTGGTTACAAAGCATGGCAAGAGGTGGTAAAAGCATGCCTGACTCTGCTTAACATGATGTTCCCGGCTGGAACACCTCTTTTTTCCTTTGTTTTTTTGGTCATGTCTTAATCAAACCTCGATGAGACAAATCTTCCCTCACTGCAGTGCCTGATGTGGGTGTCTGACAGCCTCATACTCCTTCCGTAGCTCTCAGGGGGAGCTGGGGGCAGGAGAGTGTAAGGAAAGGATGACATGGGCCATGTGAGATTAGAAGCACAGCAAGCTCTTGTTTTCCTCCTGACTATAGAAGGTGGTTGGAGCCAAATGGCTTCTTATGGAGTTTTATGGCCACAAGGGTCTAACTGGAAGCTGATGATCTCTACCCCTGCTAGGGCTCAGGTCAGCACCTCTCCTGAAAATTTTTTTGTCATCCGAAATGCTCCTTGATCAGACCTTTGACAAAGCCTTTGGTTTGAAAACCTGCTGGTCTTCAGTGGGAATAACACAGTGTATGCTGGTTTGCGGATCAGTCGAATTTCCAGTTGCAATAGGTAGAGAAAAACAGTTTGTGGCAAGAGGGGCAGCAAGGTGTGACTGTATATTTGATGTGTACTGGTGAGTATCTGTTCTAGGAGAAACTGAAGAGTCAGGCCAAAAGCTTTAAAATCATGTATTTTAATATGAGGTTCCTGTGTACATCTGTGTTTAGGCTGAGAGAGGCTCAGGCATTGCCTCTTAGAGGTGCTGATTATAGGAATCCACCTGACTCCTCCCTGGTGATCAGAGAAGCAGATAAATTGTGTTCCTTTGGTCCCCATGCTTGAATTTTTGTGTGCCCAAACTGAGAGTTGTTGCATAGCAGCTTTTACAAGGGAGCTTTTATTTTCCACCATAGATAAAGGGTTTAGCTCCTGGACGATAGGGAAAAGAGAATTAGGACTTAAGTGACAGCACTGTCTAGAATCCCATGATCTGTCAGAAAATCTTTTCTCACTGTAGGTATTGCAGTTGCTTGCTGCTAACCAGTGTTGCTAACCTGTACTAATTTCAATTTCCCCTTGCAGTAATGCGTAGAAATCCATTCGGGATGGACATTTGCTGTCGGAAAGGATCCAGAAGCCCACTCCAGGAACTGTATAACCCCACCCAGGTGAGTGTCTTGTGGCTATAATTAAGCTTCCCAATCCAGCATACAAATACAGTCTCTTTTGATGATATTTTGGTCTGTTTTTCTTCTTTACATGCAACAGCTGTCTTCATTCAGGAGAACCGATCTTGGAACCTGCAGGGTTTAGTTATAAAGTTCTACGGTTTAAGCTAAGGGCCTGATTTTTAAAGGCTTTTAGTCATCTTAATGATGTGGACTCCTCCAAAATCTTTTCTTAGGTACCCAAAAGCCTAAAAAGGGTATACTTCTTAGATCTAGCTAGAAGCTGAGGCATTGTGTTGACACAGAGTGGCAGGGTTGGGTGAGAGAATGTGACATGATCTACACGAGACAAGGACTGCAGCAAGACTGTTAATTGCAGTAATAATACATTAATATCATTTATATGATTTTCAGGTAGCCAGCTGCCTTTCCTGTCTGGTTCATGGCCTGTATGGAGTCTAGACAAACACTAGCTCATGTTCTTCCTTACACTGTGTGCTATTCAACACCTGACTGTCTTGATGGGAGCTTAGGATAACCTCAGTTATTGCTCCTCTTGTGACAAGCAGCACAGGAAAACTACCTGAAATTCATGCTCCTGCTTGCTCCTCTAAATCAGTTTATTCCCTACATGTGGGCTGAATTGGCACATTCAGGAGAAGCATTTCCTGTTGGCAGCTGAGAGGAAGTGCTGCCATTGAGAGAAAATGCCAGCTGACTATTAAACATATTTATTAAAGTTTAACAACCGCCTATTATATATTTATCCATCAATGAATACATTGAGTTTTACTAAATTGGCTATTAGGGAAAGTGACTATCCCAGTAAATCTAACTTGTTAGATTTAACAAGGCAGTAAATGTTTTAAATACTATTTGATTATGAAGAGACTCACTATACAGTGTGCAAAACGAAGTCTGAGGGATTGAAAGTATTTACATAAAGAATTGACAGCAACCCAAAGATATGTGGTATCTGTTATGTCGCGCAGTAAAGCTCCATTTGCTCATTAGTGTTGTTTTTATGAACACGGGCTGACTTTCTAATTCAGTTTGAATTCTGGGCATGGCTGGGAACATAAGTTTGTAATGCTATGATACCGCCCTTTATTGACCATGATGGGAGTCAGCACTGCACAAATGGAAAGTGCATGCAGAAGCCCTGAAGAGGAACAATTCAGTGCTGCAAAGGAAAACTATTAGCATTTGCAGGTTAAATTTAAAGGCTGTGCAGATGCTCAAGAGGAGCGGGTAAGGGAGAAGAGGCTGGCTGAGTAATTAGTCTCTCTGGGGTCTGCTGTGTGTCAGTCAAAACCTTTTTGCCCTGTAACATCATTAAAGGCCAAGCTGTAAGAAGGAAACATCCACTGAAGGGCCATAATGCCAGAGCCCTTGCAAACTTGGACAACTGAAAGTATTTCCTGAGCTTCCTGAAGCAGGGGCCATGGCTGGCAGCTCCTTCACTGCCTCTCCTTCCTTTCTGTGCACCCTGACCAAGCAAACCATTAGCATCCCTTTCGGGGCTCACCTGTGAGCCAGCCAGAACATCAATGTTTGAGGAAGTGCAGCAGTGCTGGCAGCTGATGTTGAACTGAAGAGATGATGTTTTTTATGCAGACGTGTTTCCATCAGCTTGCTGATACCCATTTTTTATCAAGCTTTTAAGTTTTGTTTCTTTCTTTGTTTTGAGTTGGTGCTTGATTTTTTTGGAAGGGGCTTTGCATGCTGCCCTCAGTACTAGAGGGACAGACAAATGAGCATATGCAGTCTGGGGAAAACAGTACCAGGAAAGAGCAGTGAGTAGAGGCTGACAGAGAAAACAACAGACTGGAGATGACACCTAGAATGTTTCATCAAATACACAGTTCTTTTTTTTTTTTTTTCCATTTTTGCCCAAAGAGATCTCTCTCTCACCTTTCTTAAGGTGGCAGATTAGAGACTGGTGTATGTTCTGGCAGGAGGGTGCTTGTTCCTCAAGAGTTCACCAGTACTTGCAAGGCTGGGGGCATGGAGATCAGATCTCTGATGTTTCCTTGCTGCAGCACTTGCAATAAGCCATTTGTAAAGTCAGCTCAGAAGTCAACATATAATAAATATGCAAGAAGACAAGGCCAGTCTGGATGGAAGCTCTAGTGGAAGGTGTCCCTGCTCATGGCAGCTGGAACAAGATGATCTCTGAGGTCCCTTCCAGCCCAAACCATTCTTTGATTCTACAAAGACATTTTTTGACCAGAATCTCTCTCTTGCTGATGTAGCTAAGGAAAACAGTTAGATCTTTAACCTTTGGCTATCAGAACCTGGTGGACTCCTGATGTGGTGAATCCACGTTTCTCTCCTGGATGCCAATGGCCATTTGTGCCTTCACAGAAACTCTCTGGCACTCAGTTTAGCTGCCTCAGAGCAACAGCAGAGCTGATGGAGCAGATATTTGCAGTTCTCCTTGTAGTTCAAAGTAATATGTGTAATTTAAACACCAAACTTAGGCCACTGAAAGATGCCCTGAAGCTGTGGTTTTGGATTACTACAAGCTAGGTGTAGCTGTGATTTTTTTAAGGGTTGGAAAGTTTAAATTTAAGATGCATTAAGGGTCCATACTGCCTTGCACTGTGTGTGCTCCTGGCTGTTCCCTGCCTGGGGAGATGAGAGTTTGGCCATCCACTGAAATCGGTGTCAGATAGGGTCAATACTTGCTGAGATTTCAGGTGCTGTAGTTTAACACGAGTAAGGTTTTTCTACTGTGTGTTTAATATCAGGTTGCACTGCCCTCATAAACCCAGATTGAGACTGGTTGATTTACACTAGCTGAGAGTTTGACTGTGGTTATTTACTATGTTGACATAAAACAGCCTCTCTGATCCTGGCCTGTTGTTTCCTTCTGTGGAGTTACTTGGGTTGTTTGTAGATGCCATCCTTTGTCTGTTGAATCTTTTTTTGTCCTGGTGAGTGAAAAGGAAAGAGACAGGAAAGAAAAAAAAGAAGAGAAGAAAAAAAAAATTTTAAAAATAGTAAAAAACAAAAGCAGAACAAAAGATTTGGCTTCAGGAAATTCAAATGTAGCAATGCTCTGGAGGTGACTGAATGGGTTGTTTGGTGCCTTGTAGGAGCTGAATGTTAGAATTGCAGTCAGATTTTCAGAGAACTCATCATAATTGTTTCTACGGTGAGTGGAGAAAGAGAGGACAAATGGGTGGAGATAGCACTTGAATTAGGGCCTGAGAAAGTGTCCATGACAAAGCCCATGTGGTATTTATGCCTTAGCTGGGTGCCTGGCCTTGTGATTATTGTAAAAGTGAGAACAGCATGTTTGCTCTTTTGTCTGTGGTAATAGAGCAGAAAATAGGAAGTGCATTTGTCTGTGGACAAAAGATTCCTTCTCTAGGGCTTTCACTGCAAGATTTTTCACTAATATACCATGAGGGCAAGAAAAGTCAATATAACTGAACTGGATTTACACTGAGTAAGTGGATTTCCAGGCTGTGGTCTCCTCATACGTGGCAGACAGTGTGTAGCCTATCTGAGACCCTACTATCTGTTGTTTTGTCTTTCATTTTCAGGTGGAGGTTTAGTAATAAACCTGCAGAGATACCAGGGGCAAATTTTGGGGGCCAAAATGAACCGTTTATTTAATGAGATTATTAGAAAGCCCCATAATTATAAAGAGAAAGAGGATTCGAACACACAACAAGTAGCAAAGGAGAAAATCTGAAAACAGATAAAGAGCCCTGCAGGAATGTGACACAAGCTACATTTTGTCTTGTGTGGATTTGATGGGGTTTTTTTGCCTATGAAACCCCAGGAATTTAAGAATGTGGGTAAACAAATACTTGCAAGACATATTCTTAGAAGGCAACATATACAACTGTGTCTTGTAATTTACATGGCTGTGTCCAGCCCCACTGCTCCAAGAATAAAAGGTAATTGTGGGTCAGCCCATGAGCTGGAGTCACCAGAAGTTCAGAATTGGGTAACATTGCTCCCACTTTCATGGTTAACATTGATCTGTTTGATGCAGTCAATGTGCTACTGAATTACAAGAAGTTGCAGATGAAAACAGACCAAATGTTAGTGGAATGGGAAAGAATTTATCTTTGTTAGATCTAGTTGTCAAGATTAACATTTAATTCTTATTAAATGCAAATAACACCATTGGTTGGTCTAACTGTCTAGACTTCTGAGAGGAACACAGAAGAGATAAAGTTCTGTATGCATCAGGATCCAGATCCAAGGATGAGTTTGTTTCAGTTTTTAGTTTGGCATTGCCTAACTTTAATTAATGAATCAACCTGACTGTTTGGCTGAAGGTCATGCTGTTTGCTGTGTTACTTGCCTTTGCAAATATGTTTTGTTTTCTCAAGGAGAGGTACTTCTAGGTATCTGCTTTTGATCTAGCTGGAGCCAGGTCTAGTGATTTGCTAGAACTGGGGAGTCATAGCTGTAGACCACGTGTTTGTTGCCTTTGTGTTACGAAATTGTATTGGACTGGTTTAGTGCAGTAATTCCAAAATGACTCATTTTTTATTACTTCTATTTTTTTTCCCTCCTCTCCTTCCTACCAGGAGTAGGAAAAGTGAACTGTTGCCTTGAAGACAGTGTTTTTACATCCTCAGTCACCTCAGGCCACAAATGCTGGTTTTTGGGAGCTGCCCTGTGATTATCTGTGGCTTGGATTGCCTGGACAGCACCAGCAAATATCAGCCTAGTTCAGCCCACATCACTCACCTGGGTTGTAGTTTCCTATCTTCAGTTGGTTTCCACTCCTAGGATGACTGTGGGCAGCTGTACTGGCTCCTGGACAGAGGTTTGTGGTGAGCTTTGTGGTCTGAGCTCTGCAAGAAAAGCCTGAGGTGACACACAATTACCAGATCAGTCAAAATGTGGAGAAAAAAAGTAGATTTCCAGAGTTACTGGCCAATTCCAGTAAGACAAGAAAATTACACCAGCACTGTACACCAGTGCTATGCATTTTTTTTTCTCCAGTTTTTCACGTAGGTATGTTCTGGGTTTCAGATGTCTTCCTTGAGACAGCTGTATAGCTATCCTGGGAAGTAAACTTCAGAGTATGAGAAATAGTGCAGTTTATCCAAAGAAGAGCATGTTAGAATTTAATGATGCTTTGCAACTGGCTCATAAATATGTATGTGGCCTTATTGAGGGCAAGAAGTGGCCCAAAAGCCCTACCAGTACTGCAGACATATGTTGTGTGATTGTTGCTGATCTTTGTAGGTAAATCTGTGTGGATGATAACAGCTCTGTAAGTATGGCTCATAATCACAGTATTTGATTGATCACAGATTAAAAACTCCTTAATGGGAAAGGTGCAGAATGGAGACATAAGGAAGAACAGTCGATATGCAACGCCAAACTTTGGGTACCTGCTCCTGTTGGTAAACAACAGCTTCATCTGTAATTAGCCTCGTTTGCTGCAGCAAAATGCCTGCTGATGAAAGAGGAGATAATTGATTTACTCCATGGATGACTTCTTATGCAGAGACATTACTTACTGTCATGCTTGGAAGCCATAAAACAGCAGCTGGCCTGGGATGAAATATTGCATTAACCTTAGCAGAAAAATTGCACTAGTGAGAATGCTTTCTTATTAATTACTGATTACAAATGATAAGAGCTGGTTTCAGATGCTGAGGAAATGACTTGGGGAGGGGAAGGTTTCAGGTATGGTTTGCTTCATAGATCATTCATTGTGACATGATGGATACCTTTGTAAGTCAAGAGGAATTAATCAGACAAGTATGCACAGTAACTACCAGCACTCAAGGCTAAAATTATCCCCAGGACATGCTCATTCAAGTTCCTGCAGTGCATTGGGATGAATTTTTGGGCACCTGTGTTTAATAAAAGACTTCTTACCTGCATGAAATGAAAGAAAATACAGTCTCACTCAAAGTAGCTCAAATTTCCCAGATAGAAATAGAAACAGCACCTCTTTTTAATTTCTCCAGTCCTTGATTTGTATTTCGTTATTTTGAGAGCATATGAGTTTTACTATAAAACATTTCTGGAGGCATAAAAGTATGAGAGGAAAAGTTTAATAATACAAGACCCATGGCCAAAACCAAAAGGGTTGTTGTATGTCAACTTTCACAACTATCTGTATGCAATGTCTGGGCTCTCTCTTAGAGAAGCACTTGGACAGCTGGGTGGAGAGAAGACCTCTACTCCAGAGTGCTGTTCAGTGGATTTTTGTGTTTGTCTCCAAATCAGACCTCTGGAGACCTAAACCATGTTGGCTTAGTCAAATGCTTGCCCCAAACTCAGTAATATTCACTCGCTTTCCTCTTTCTCTGCATGAAGTTCCTCATTTTTCCTCCCAATTTTTAAGCTTTGGGTCACAAAAGCTGGGTACTCATACTCCAGAGTGTGGGGGGATATGGCAGTTTGGAGGATCAGGAAGCAAAGGGCAGTGGGAGGATGTCACTATTTGCAAAAAGGTGTAATGAGCACAGGTTTCTGCTCCCAGTCCCTGCCAAGCAGAGTGTGTCCTTTCTGTCTGTGCTCCGAGCATCACAAATCATCCAAGTTCTCCAGCATCACTGGCTAAAGTTGCTCTATCCCAATGTTTTCAGCCTAGACCTTGTAAACTGTAGCCTCTCTTGCTTATTTCTGGTGCTAGTAGTTTTGGGGCAGCTTTCTCTGTTGTGTGAAGGAGAGCAGCTGTGTTTGGTTAAACATCTGCCTTCTTTCCCTGTGTTGGGTTGGTTTTTTTTTTAATTGAAGATGTTTCTTAACTGCAGCAGAGTTGTTGCCCACTTGTGACAGGGCCAGATGATCTCTTTAAATCCTGAGAGCCCAGCTGCAACCTCTCTCTCCCCTCTGAGGGATTGTAATGTATCCCAACAGATGTAACTATGAAAATCAGAGAATACAGACATACGGTCTATCTACTGCTACTTGTAATTCTTATTTACTTTAAACTTTAATTTTAAGGGGGAGAGAAGAAGTTGGTAAATTTGCAATTAGTTTCAAGAGATTAGATTCCCCAAGTCCCATTTTTGCAGAGTTAAATGTATCTGATGCAGAACCTCAAGTTCTGTAAAATGGCCTGTAATATCCAATGATGTTGTATGTAGTGTTGATATGAATTATTCATTCACTTTTTCACTTTGTACCATATAAACTAACCTCAATAATGCAATGAGCTGCACCTTACCAAAGCTTTCTTCAGTAAAAGTGCAGTAATCTTCTTGTCTGCCTATGCAGAGAAATTCAGGAATGTTTCTCTACGAATGCCACAGATGTAGCAAGGTTAAAATACTGCCCTTTGAAAGATGTGGCTGCAGGAGCCAGCGTGCCTTTAGGGATTCCTGCACTAAGGAAATTCATGGGACTATGGAGAGACAGGCTGTGGAGTTTCTACACAAGTGTGTAAATCATCAGATCAAGCACAGATTATTTACAGACTCTTTCTAAGGAAGTTTTCTTTTAGTTGAAGTTTGTGGGGAAGCATAAGGTGGGTCAAGCCAGGTGCTGCAGTCCAGTCCATGGTTAGTGTGCTGGAAAAGCAGGCTGCCCCTCCAATGGGGCTGCTCCCCATGGTTATGGACAGGGCTGAGCAGAAAGGTCAGCTGGAAAACATGCAGTTTGTGGATGGCTGAAAGCAGCTGTGAATTTGGGCTGCGTTCTTCCATTCGCAGTAGCTGAGAAACACTTGGGGTGGCTTGGAGTTAATCTCATAGGGGAGCATCCCTGGGTCATGATAGGCTTGAGGGGGTTCAGCTGTGCACCCCATACTGGGCAGGTGATGTACCCAGCTGACACAGTGGTGTCAGTGTCCTCAGTCTCTCCTGTTCACGCTGTCACACGCTCTGAAACTAAACAGGAGAAATGAGCAGGATTTCAGGCTGACTGACTCTTCATTAAGCCTCTTGTCAGGATGATCTGAGGATGCAATAGAATAACAGCCACGGTGGATTTAGGACCTTGTGTGCTGATCTGTTGATCTGGTAAAACAAGGAGAAAATTCTGCCTTGCCCTGACACAGTCTTGTTTGGTGACACCCAACCCTTGTGACAGCAGTAATTAACAGTTCACTGAATCCAGAGTACTAACTGGAGGGTCCTGGGCTATTCCTGCCGGTGTTCAGGGTGCTCTCACTGAACTGGGAGATGAATCCCTGCAGACAGAGACCATGTGCCCCATGCATGGGAAACACAGCTGCTGGTTGTTGGAGTTGCCCTTACATTTGCTTGTTTAATCAGCAGGCTGAAAGATTGGTTGTTTTAGTAGTCATCACCTGGGCCAGGCACACTTAAACTGCTTTTGTTCACTGGTTTTCAGGCCTTGCTTCTTACTTATGTGGAACAGGTGAGGAAAGAAAAGGAAAAGGAAGGTATTTTTACCTATACAGCATCAAAAAAGTGTTTATATTGTGTATGTCTTTTTTCCTCCATAAATAACAGTACCTATCACACTGAGACCAATCAAGTAGATTGTTATTACTCTACTTACTGTTGCACTTGTATGTTCTGGTGTGGATGGGATCTTGTATCTGAGCCATCCCTATGTTCATGAGCCAATGGCAAAATGGGGGAGGTGGAATAAAAAAAAAATTGTTTCTTTCAGTGATGCTTTTGTGTAGTTGCACTGGAGGGAGGAGTGGCTTTGTATTCTAGGTTTTCCAGCATGCTGTCAGGGTAGATGTTTCTATCCATTTATAACCTTGGGAGGAAAGTGAAACTTGATCTACTGAAAATTGATGGCAAAACTCCCAAGCTCTGAAGAGGCCAAACTTTGAGTTAGAAGGGCTGATCCAGGGGATCAGGAAAGAGCTATATTTATGAGTATTTTTTTTAATCTGTCTTTTCAGCATTCCACACATTCTATTGCACTAGAAAATACTGAAGGTCTTATGCCCAAAGATTTTCCTTTTTTTTCCCCCCCTTGATAGTGGTAGTGACATAATAAATATAGCCAAAGCAATGAGAGTTGGAAAATTTACAGTGCACTGAAATTGGCGTGTATTTCTGGTGCCTGGAAAATCCAGGAAGGAGAGTTCCTTTCTTTTTAACCTTAAATCACATCTGAACAGTATTCTGAGTGTTGTCCAGCATGGGGCTAAAAGCAAAACATTACATCCAAGTTTTAGAGGAACAGTAAAAATTCACAACGTCCCCACAGTCAGATTGCCTGGCTGCACAGCAAATTAGCAACCTCTGTAGCTATCAAATTCATGCCTTAATATAAATCTTTCCTCCCTGTAAATGTGGGCTATGTCTTAGATCATTTCAGACAAGCATCTGGGGATTAGTAAGAGGAAGTGAATATTAATTCAGTTAGAGGGCAGAAGATGAAGGTACAAGCTGGCATGGGGAATTGACATGGGGAGCCCAAGTAACAAAGACATCTCCATAGCTGGGAGAGGACAGTTTCATCTGTTCAAAATCTGTTGGCTTTTGCCTTGCATATATTGCATTTATGAAATAGTAGTTGGAGGAGTTGTATTTACATAGCAATACAGTTAGTGTCATTTTTTGTGAACTAAGCCTGGCTGACAATAGATGGATGGAAGAGCTGGAGAGCAGATACATAGTGGTAGCTTTCAGTTCATTTTGATACATTAAATATTCATAAAAAACTCAGCTGAAGGAGAAAAGAAATGTTTAGTTGAACTGGTAAGGAGAGGCTGAAATCTCTGGTACGTCTCCAAAAGTGTAACACCTTACCTAATGTAAATTGAATGCAGGTTCCTGTGGGGAAGGGGAGACATGCAATATTAGGCACTGGTTTGTTTCTGTAAGAGATTGTTGTGCCAGTGACATCTCTCTATAAAATAATAGCCAAAATTCACCATTCTGAGCACAGGAGAGGCTTTATCGTTCTTTTCTTTCCATAGCTTTGGTCCTACAAAAGCATATCCGTGCACTTCCTTATTCTTAAATGCCATGTGTTTACAGCCTGGAAACAAGGCCTTTCACACTGCATTTCCCCTCTCACTATGGGGGTAAGCCCTGGATTTGTAGGTTTCTCTCACCCCTTCTATGCACACTCATTTGTGCATGATTTTCTGCTAATCTGAGTTTTCATCTGAAGAACATGGGCACTCTGCTCAGCTCCCTGCCTGATGCACAGTCAGGAGTCCTCAGAGATGCTTTTGTGGAGTCACACAGTGAAAGAACGTGTAGGAGACACTTCGCCCTCTGAATTTTACAGTCTTGTTTATTTGGTTTTTGGCCAACAAGTGCAAAAACAAACCAGGTAAAAGAAAAAAAAATGTTTGCTGGTAAAAAGAGCATGAAATTGTGTCACCAAAGTAATGGCAGGCCAGGTCTTGTGTTTATTTAAACAGGTAGTGCAAGACCTACAGTTTCACCTCCAACAACCACTAAAGAAGTCATGGGATACTGAGATGTAAATGCATTGAGGACTTTGTTTTCAAAAGGGATGTAACAGATCTGTCCCTGATCCTGCTTGTGATCCCTGAATCACACCCCACTGATCTGTCACAGGAAGATTGGTGGAATCTTCAAGCATCACCTTCATGCCTTTCACAGAGGATCATGTGCTGGTCCTCTTTGAGAGACCCACTTCAGTTTTCACTTGGGCTGTTAAGTGAGTTACTACATAAAATATTGACACTGAAGGAAGAAAAATGCCTTTTTACCCAAGTGTAAATGATCTTGAAACAAAATACGTGGGATAAAGGAATGATTTCTTAGGCAGGTTTAATGAATAATTGATTTTTGCTTCTCATGACATTATCAGTGTAATTAAATCTGTGGCTAAAGAAGTAAGACAGAAGATATCATCTGCTAAGACACTGAATCTCTTTTTCCCACCACTGGCAAAGTACTGTTGTCTGTTATTAAAGGCTCTCCTGCAGTCATGTGGGTTCAAGATCTGTCTTGTCACCAACAAGTCAGTCTCGTGTAAGTACCAGCGTGATAAAAATCCATGGATTCAATCTGTTACCCGCATCCAAAAATAACCTAAATAAGCTTCCTTCCCCGCTAAACCTGCTCCTGTCTCAGGAAGCTGTACATTGAAATGGTTCCTGCTTTGTGCAGGATATGTGGATATTGGTGTGTGTTTCCAGTTGATGTGTCACAAAACCATGTGTGGTCTCTAGCTTGGGCCACTCACGAGGCCCCACCAGATGGTTGCTGTTGTGATTCCTTTTGCTCTCTTAAAAGTATGTTGAAAAATCAGAAAGGACAGGAAAGCAGTCTGAATGCAACTGAGCTTGGCCAGTGTGTATGTCTTTGGGAAACATACTTGTATGGGGCTGTGGGTTCTGTCTTGGAGAAATGGGGCACGGAGGGTAATTGCAGAGGCCAAGCAAAGATAAAACTAAAGGCAAGGGCTCGGTCTGCAGTTGCAGGCACTGAAAGTGCACTGATTTAGAAACTTGAGAGTTATGTATCTATTACACTTATCAGCTACTGTTGCTTTATTTTGCAAAATTAATTCTGAGAAGCAGTTTCCTCTAAGTAACATCTCCTGGACACTGCAGTGGTCTCCTGGAATAACTCACTCCCTTGTGAATCCTCATTGTCACGCACATCAGCCTCGGATCCCTTACACAGTGAAGTGCTAGAGTGTGTTTCACTGCAAAGCTACAAGTCCACATTGAATAAGAAATCTAACTACTGTACTGTGTGGTGGGTCAATGTGTAGGTGATGGAATGGTCTGACTTATTTTGAAAGTGAACAGAGATCTTTTTGCAGATGTCAGAGCAGCCTGTTGTATCACACATAAGAGGAGTCTCATTCAGTGGCTACTGAAGTCACAGAAAGACTCCCCCATGGCTTAGTTTGCCTTAGGGATGGTCCCCCTTAGTTTCAGAGACTTAGGGAAACGCTCCAGTCACATTGTTAGCAGCTCTGATTGTGTTATAAATACCACACTGAGCAAGTGTTCCTGGAGAACTGCCGTCTGTTCAGTGATACTCAGCCCTGCGTTCTGCAGCCCGTGTCTCCGAGCGTGGCAGCATTGATGCTTCCCTTGGATCCCCATCTAACTGATGATACAGAAATCAGCACCTCATCACAGTCCCAGCAGCAGCAGCCTGGCAAGGCATAGTTCCTGCTCCTGCTGTGCTGCAGGATGTTCAGCCAGTGCCTGAGCCAGTGTGCACCACCAGCACACTGCACAATGCTGGGTCTGCCATTGGTGCTTTTTGTCATCAGGTCCTTGTGTCTCTGGTACACTTGTAATGCCTGCCACAGCTATGCCTGTTTATCTGTTTCTCAGGGGCACATTGGCGGTATAATTGTTGCCTGCAAAGTGTTCTGATCATAAAAAATGACAAGTGTAATTACTGGTTACAAGTTAAATTGTGCATCTACCAAAACTACACAACTGCCATGTATCTCTTAAATCCCTCACTTACTTGAAGGCAAGCCAAGTATTTGCTCCTTTCTATAATTATCTCAATCAAAATGTACCCATTTTATTTTTCTGACATGTATCTTTGCCACTGCAGCCTCCACCAATATATACTGAGTCTGAAATGTTCATCTAAAT
This sequence comes from Rhipidura dahli, assembly GCA_013399225.1. Lineage (NCBI taxonomy): Eukaryota > Metazoa > Chordata > Aves > Passeriformes > Rhipiduridae > Rhipidura > Rhipidura dahli. Next base: position 231,321 of record VXAC01007865.1, read on the forward strand.
GACTTCAGGGAGAACCAGTGTTTGTGTGGAGGCCTTTATAGACCAAGGGCAAACTGCTTTCTCATGCACGAATATGAACGTGAGTGTGTGCATGCCCCAGCTGCTGCTGAAATCCATGAATTAGGGATGTGCTCAGTCCTGCCAACAGATTTTGTACCAGTCTTGAAAAGGGATGGTTTTGTATGCCCAGTGCATCATTATGCATACAAAATACGTATTAGTAAACCTGCATTTTGATTCCACAAGATGTACTTGCATGACTGGCTATAGATGGCTTTTCTGTACTCCAGCTGCCAAGCTTTGAACTGAAACAACTATTTCTCAATGGGAAGAGTAATCGTTTCAGCTCAGAATTAAGTGGCTAATCATTAGGAATTCAATTGGCATGAAATGCACAACATTAATCACGATGCACTAACGTGTCAATGATGTGGATGCAGGGTGTGTGCTCCACTGAAATTTGCTAATTGATATATCTGGTTTTTATTGAACAGGATTAATGTGGACTCTGTTGTTAAGCAGGATGTGGGAGTGTCAGACCTGGAGGGGTTTTAAAGAGACTGCTCTGCTGTTCAGAGCACACATTAGTGAGGGCTGAAACCCTTAGAAAGGTACTTTTTTAGTTCCTTTTTTGGAATCTGATATTAAGATTGACACCAAAGATGTATCTTGAATAAAGTATGTCCCTCCCCTGGATATCCCTTATGCCCTATCAAGGGAGTGCCAGCTTGCAGCAGGGGACAGGGGTGCTCATGCTTTATGTAGCTCTGGTCCAGCACGGAGCATTGCCACCTGCCTGACAGCTTCACCAGCAGCCTCAGCCCCAGAGGCACAGGCCAGCTGTGATCTGTGTCCCAACAGGCTGCAGGGGACCTCTGCATCTGGGTCCCAACACCAGAGAGCCAGAGCTCTGCACCTGGGGCTGCTTCTGCACGTTCTTGCCTATTGCCTGTGTTACCCTGAAATGCTTTTGATCTCCATTCTGAAACTACTGAAAATATGAACTATAACATAACAAATGTTGATGAATATTAAACTGAATAACATCTGGCTTATTCTAAATAACTTCAGATGAAATGTTGGTATTTCTCAGTATTGTGGAAAATTCCCTTCTTGCTAACCAGCAGTTACTGCATATCTCTGAAACAAAATTATTCCATGTGCTCATTTGTTTTGCAGCCGTGCAAACTCCCGTGTTGAGAATTTATAGTCTCCTGTGTTTAATGCCCGAGGGCACAAATGTAACCTCTTCAAATATCATTCTTCAATTATCCTTTGAATCATCTGCCTTCCAACCCTTCTCAGATTCCGTAAAATACCCTTCTGACTACCTATCAAAAAAAAAAAAATAGTACATCTGTTCTTTCAGTTCATTTCCCTAAACTGTAATCAAGCACTGTCTGTGCAGTAAAAATGAAAAGGAATGTCTATCTGGAACAGCATTCTTCACTTTCATTATTGGAAAATGCATTAATATTCCCTTATCAAACATACCCATTTAACAAATCCTTCCATTTCCTTCCATATTCAGCTATTTTAAAAAGAAGAATGCACAGAAAGCCATTCTTTTCTGATCATAAAGGCCAAGCTTGATTTATTTCTTATTCTTGTAGTTTCATGAAACCTAAAAATAGATTATGGTAAATAGCCTATTGACCTCTCTTTTGCTGAGATATAGCTAAAAGATTAAAGGCCCTTACTATATCTGGTCTAAGCTGCCATTTATATTAAGGCAGTGTAGCACAGAGTGTTAATGGGAATTACATTTAGGCTTAGGGTAAAAACTTGTGTGTCTTCGCCTGAAGTCTATTTCCAGCCTGGTTACTGCAGTTGGTAAAGTGTGTGATTCATTCAGTTTTCTGGTGGTTAAATACTGGGGACAGGCTCTCAAGCACTTTAGAAAGTGCTTCCTTCCTTTTCTGACTCCACTCGGAGGAAAAGAAACGGAGGGAGCCCTTCAGCTACTCACCTTGGAGGCTTATTTTCTTTTCCATTTGATGTGGAGGCTTTATGAAGTTCCCTGAGTAGGGGAGGGTGGAAGAGCAGGTGCTTCAGTCTGCCAAATCCAAACAGCATCATTCTGCATCCACTCTGCTCACTGGCATGAGGCTTACACCAGGTTCAGTGCAGGGCTGGCCTGAAGCAGCCACAACTTGGTGCCTTCCTGTAGCTCCTTGCAAGGAAGCAGCAGCATCCAGATGTGTCCGACTGAGGTTTGCTTTGGAACAGATTGCAGCCACGTTTTTCCAGGCAGGATCTGTCCAGCTGCTCTGTGGTCCAGCTGTCTAAGGTATGAAGAGAAATGCTGACCACCCACCTTCCCCATGAGCTCTCCAGGGCTCCATCCTGACCCTGGGAGTGCTGGCACTCAGAAACTGCTGCTGTGCTGCACCAAAGGGAGATGAACAGTCCCTGGGGCCCAGAGGATCTCCTTCCATGATGGCCAAGAACCATTAAAAAGCTGTGTATCATGCCCGAGGTCTGTTTAGCTCAGGAAGAAGGGGAACATTTATTGGCTTTAAGATAATTAGATAATTAGTCACTTGGTGTTGGTTTTCCCAAAAGACTGAGATACCATGGGTTTTCTGAGGTTCCCAAGTGCCTAGGATTCAGGTACTTGAAAATCTCACTCAGGGACTCTAGAAGGCAGTTAAACCATTCATTAACATCAGTCTTGGTGGGCACCAGGCAATGTTAAAAGCTAGGCCTGGGATTTAGGGATATCAGCAGCACCCAGGGTGGAGACAGTCTGTACAGAGCAGAGTTGTTACGTTGGCATGTGAGATGCTTGATCAGATCAGTGCAGAAGCAAAGCACTCAGCTCCTGCTCAGTCAGAGCCTATAAATACATTCAATTAAGTGAAGACAACTGCATGTTCGTGTTCAAGGCAGTATTCAGCTTCATGCAGTGTTTGGCTCCATTAATTATCAGCCTTTGACTGTTCTTGCAAGTGCTGAAATCCCAAGGAAAACATGAGGTCCATTAAGACTCGCTGCTTCCCCAGGCATACAGATAGCACACAATGTGCAAGCACTAGGATTCCCAGGTTGTTTTTTTTAATCTTGAAGCATCACTTGTGTACTTATTTTAATATGTCTGTAAAAACCTCAAAAACCTCACACAAAAAGACACCAATTTTGGTGAAATTGAGAAGTTTTTTGACCACTAGTGTCTAGTAAAATTTAAAATCTGTGGTTATTCAGTAGCTAAGGAAAATAAAGCCATGGCAGAGGAAAAAAAAAGTCCTGCTGATATGCCCCTTTAGAACTGAGCTAACATCAATAATTCTTGCTCTGTGCATTAAGTTTTAATGTGTAGACAGGCACTCTGTGCATAGCAGGGTGTCTGTGGAGTCATCAGTGAGAGCTAATAAATGCCTGTCATATGAAGAATGCATTACACAGGGAGCCAAGTTAAGTGAATCATTTAGTTACCATTAGTCATTTTTCATTAATAGTTTTAACTGTCGTATTACCCACTATGCATTAGGTAGGATAGAGAGGATAATGCCTGCGATGTACTTTATCCTAAAAACAGAGATTTCTTCCAAACTCTGTGTTCTTGGTGGGGATCAGGATGAATGTTTCAGCTGTGATCTCAATGGTGTCTTCTTTTATTTATTTAAGACTACAGGAACCCAGATGAGAGAGGAAATAATTTCATCACATGGCTTGGCATTAACCAGCACTGGCCATTTGCATTAACAGCAATTGAATAGTAATAACTGTGCTGGAAATGGAAATACCCATAAGCATGCTTAATGCTGGGCATTAAAAATAGCCCTGGGAAGGAATTTCCACAATAGCAAATGCATTATTCCAATCTGGTGTGTTCCGTTCTGGGACAAGCATCTGCTCCTGTGATCCTGCTCAGCTGTGACCTTTGAAGCACAACCAAACTGGGGCTGCTGGGGACAGTGGTGGGAGAGACCAGGGAGCTGTTCATGACCCTGCAGGTCCTGCTCTGGACTGGAGTCACTGCTGGGCAGAGCTCCCTTCTGTGACACATCGTTCACTTGAGGGCTGCATGAGGCTGGGGTCCTGACAGTCTGTCAGCATGGAAGAGTTACAAGAATAAATATATTTGATCTTATTTATGCTCATAATTTTTTCTGTAGGAAAATGGGCTTCTGCCACTTTACACTTTTTCCCCTTTAGTTGTTTGTTTTGGTTTTTTTTTTTAATTACTGTCTGTTCTAAACTCACAGATTCTGATTTCTAAATGTAATAATGGCATACATGAAGAAGTATCCTTCCCAAGATGCTGAGAATTTAAGAGATAGAGTAAGAGGTACACAGTTGAGGTTTGATATAAAGTCTTTTTAGCATGGATTTAAAATTAATCTCAAATTTGCATCGTTCTCAACTTACATCAGCAATGTTCCACTTCTAAAACTACTCTCCAGTAGTCATAGAGGCTCCAAGGAGACAGGGAAGAAATTAAAATAAATTTTAGAAACTCTTACAAATTACTTTGCAGAGCTTTTTCTCGGCTGTGACAAAATTGAAAGTGGAGTTTGATGGTTCAGTATCTCTGAAAGTGGGAAAGGGACATTGTAATTCTCTTTGGAAGAATGAGACGCCACCTTTAAAGCATCAAAAGCTTTGGTCTCTGCTTTTGATGAGTTGTGAAATATCAGCTCCAAAACATGTAATTGTCTTGGAACTAAAATTTGCACATACTCCAACTCAGGCTAATAATATCCGGTGGGAAATGAATTTGCACTGTAGAGGGAAATACACACAATTTTTATTTGTGGAGTAAATTACTCTTGCTGCTATTATCTATGTAAAGTGTCCCAAATTATTTTATTCTATGTGTTCCAGAAGTAATTTACTCATATGTATGGACATGAATTTTTTATTTTCTGAAGGATGTGGAGCTGTCAGACGTGGATTTAACCACAAATCAGATATGTTACAGCGTCTGTTGCTGTTCCCTTGGGCCAGGCACGCAGACAAGAACAGTATCCAGCCATGAGTTCCTTGCAGTAATTTTCTGTGACTGTGAAGTGATGCTGTGTCTGGAGGATCAGAACATGTCCATGGCAAGTGAGACTGCAACCACGATGTTTGTTTCTATGCACCACTGTATGACGCCTACATTTTAACTCTGTGTCTGGTGCAGAAATAACCTTTGTCTTCCCTGCTTGATTTTAGAGTGAGGTTCCCGGGGGTGATGCAGAGAGCCCCAGTCAGGTACTGTTGTGTGAGCACTGTGGCCCTGTGGTGGAAAGCAGTGACTAGGACATGGCTGTATATCTGTGGGGGAGGTAAATTTAAGTGATGCTATCAAGCAGTAGCCAATTTGCGTATCAGATGAATCTCAGGAAAAGTGATTTGGACACATAAATATTCCACCTTTCTGGGCTGTGTCTGTGTGCTGACTATCAGCACCAATAGCTTCTTTAATGAGTAGAAATATTTCACTGTTTCACATTCTCCAGGGCTTAATTTTTGTAAGTGAACTGCTGATTCAGTTCTACCTCACAAAATAACTCAGTTTGGCAATAATTCAAGGCTAAAAATGTGAGCTGTAACTGCCTGCTCTTTATCAAGCAAGCAATTACACGGAACAGTGCATCATTTCATCAAGCAATGTTTAAATTCTTCTAATTGTGTTTTAGAAAGTGATGTCTCCTGGTTTTGCTTTTGTCCCTCAGTGGCTCCCAGGACCCTGGCTGTAGGCAGCCCACTGCAGTGGCTCGCTGTGATAGTGATGGCTCCTGGCCTCTGCAGGCTTTGAGCAGTCAGGGTTGGTGAGGAAATGCTGATGTGTTTTTCTTGTTACTGAGCTTATCGATCCTTTAACCAGACTGAATCATCTGACTGGGCCTTGATCTGCTTTCTGTGTCCTTTCCCTCACTCAGCAGCCACTCAGCACTAAAGGTTTTCCTGGAGTATTGCACAAGGTCCTTTGCATATCACATTCCTGCTTCATCCGTGCATCATTTGTACTTCTTCACATCTTATATAGAGAGCTGCAGGGATTTACATCAGATCTAGATTTTTGACCTTTAGGCTGGGATGGACCACTTTGTCATCAAAGACCCATTTAAGGTCTGCACAGCTTAAATTTGAGAGCCAGCATTTGTCTTAGTTCAGCCCCATCTTTTGGTGGTGCTGATGTTGCTCACTGTATTCATGTAGCCAAGCCCACCCTTTGCTTGCCACTGCTAAGGTGAGAGGGCCACTGAATTAAATGGGCTTTGGATGGGATACTCTGGAGGTGCTCAGAGGAGCCTGTGCTTCCCTCGTGTGCTCATTTTTGAAGCTGTGTGGTGCAGGACAGAGGTGAAGGTGTGTTTTCTAGGATTGCTGTAAATAATGCTTCAGGCAGCCAGCACCATGGAGAATTTCAAAGTGCAATTCTGATATAAGATAGCTACTGCACAAAAACATTAAATATGCAGGTCCTGTGCTCTCAGCTGGTGCTGGGAAGGGCTTCTTGAGTTTCTCATTTTGAAGCNAAAAAAAAGGCTCAGTGGCCCAAATAAAATCCACAGGGAGGCTGATGCAGGCTCTAAAATGTCCAGTTTGGTCTATTTTTGCCCTCATTGCCAGTGCCTCAGAGGTGGAGTGCAGCAGCTTGGCTCAACTCCTTGACTTTGGTGTGTCAGTAATTGTCTAAGTCTGAAATACCCTCAACAGGATTGTTTGATGGTGGGAAAAGGCAATAGGGTGTAAGCTGGGTGGTTTTTGTCAGGACTGATTCTGAAGGGTTGTGAACAGCAAAATCCTGCAGAAGGTGAGATGCTGGAGCTTGGGCTGTATTTTAGTCACTTGGCATTGTGTATAAATAAGCAGGTTTGTGAAGTAGAGTGGTGCTGTGTTTGCCTTAATGCTTTTCAGAACTAAGGCATGTTTCAAAGGAAGAAAATTCTCATTTTTAGCTTCTGTAAAAGCTTCATGGTGGTTTCATGATTTGGGTTGATAGACAGTGATCACCTTTAAAAAACTGAACATTTACTACCAGTTCAAGGCTAAACCCAGAACAAAACAGGATTTCCCTGAATTTGGAATATTTAATGCTTCTGCCTGTTGAGACACTGTAATCTGATAAGCAGTGAACTCTGTAGATAGCCATATAAATTAATATTAAAGCTCAGATAGAAAACATGTCCTTCTTAGATAATTCTGTATCTTTTGATAAAAGCCTTGAAAAGCACTGGCAGAATACCATTTCTCTTGCTTGGTTGTTTTTCCTTGTTACTGCAGACATCCCAGTGAACATAAAATGGAAGTCCTAAAAATGGCATTATGCTGTCAACCCCTGTCACAGGAGTACAATAGTTGTTTTATCATTGGCAGCTGCTTCTGTAAGTAATGACTTCTAAGCTATACCCCCACATCTGAGCAGTGTGCATTAAGTCATATATTCTAAATCAGTTTAAAATGGAACAGAGATGAGATTCCTGCCTGTTAACATGGGACTAAGAAAGGAATTAATAAAACCTAAAAAAAGAAGTCTGTTATAGCCACTGCAGTAATAAATAAGGTTTGTAGTTCCGTCTCCCCACCAAATGGTAAGAAACCTCTTAATTATTACTTGTGTAATAATTTCCAGTGCAATAATTTCAGTCTTATATAGGATAGAATTGCATTTACCAGGTGTTGTTCCTGCTGTCTGCTTCCCAAACTCTGTCTTTTGACCATTTTTTGATGAGTTGGTTGCTTGTGAGACACCTCTCCTCTCCATTGCTGCTGTTTAAAAAGCCTGTGCTCACATTCCCAGGTTAGGAGCCTTGGGACATGTCACAAGCTGTTTAGCCACATGCAACAGATAAATACTGTGGTGTAAGGAAGGCTCAGGTCAAAAACAGCAGTGAAAGCCCTGCTACCTTCTAGCAACACAGAGCACATTTAAATGTATTCTTCAATACATCAAAGAGCTGGCCACCACCAGGGTGCTGTTCAGCTGTGAGGCTGTTCAGGCTATACTGAGTGAGGCTCTCGGTGTTTTAAGCATTATTGCACCCCTCACCATCATTCCTGGGCTCTGCTGCCTTCTGTGTTGCCCTGGCTTCATGTGCTGCTGGGTGCTGAGATCTTCATTGAGCAGAGCTGGCAGTCAAGTGTGAACTTCAAGAGTGAACTTGAATAAATTGCCAAATTGAGGCTTGTATGGGGAGTGCTGTATTACTAAATCTCTGTCCTTTTTACATAAGATATTAGCTGCAGTTGCCAACTGCCAATCTTGACAGTGTGGGTGAATGTTGGAGAGGCAGTGATTAGGGAACTGTGTGGTTGTTCTTCCTCTGCTTTCTTCATTATTCATAAATTCACAGTTAGTGTCTCTGTAGTTAATAATTCTCTCTACTTCTGTACAGCCTTCAATCAGAGGATCTCTACTACTGTGTGAACATCAATGAATCAGCATCCTCTCACTTTCTGTGGGCACTTTTAATCCTGGTTCAGTGTCTTGCCCAGTGTGCAAGTGTGCTCTGTGCTGCCCTTGGAGCACTGAGCTTTAGGTTTTTAATTTACCAAGTTTTTTTCCAATGCACTGAAAGCAGCCATCTAACCTTCATAGAATCAAAGACTGGTTTGGGTTGGAATGGACCTTAAAGATCATCTAGCTTCAACCCTCTGCCATAGGCAGGGACACTTTCCACTAGACCAGGTGCATCTAACAGCAGCACTTGTTTTTCAGGGTTAGATTCACAATACTGGCAGAAGGAGGGTTACTGGTGGGTTTCCCTTACTTGTTAGCTTGGTGACTGTAGCTAATGTTTCTCAACCTGAAGGACAAAGAGTCAGGTCTGTGACTTAGAATCATACAGTAGTTTGGGTTGGAAGGGACTTTTAAAGGTTATCTAGTCCAGCCCCCCTGCCATGAGCAGGGATGTGTTCAACTAGGTCAGTTTGCTCAGAGCCCAGTACAACCTGGCCTTGAACACTTCCAGAGATGAGGCATCTACAGCCTCTCTGGGCAACCTGTTCCAGTGTTTCAACACCCTCTTTGTAAAAAAAATTCATTATATTTAGTCTAAATCTATCCTCTTTCAGTTTAAACCGTTCTCCCCTTGCTCAGTTACTCCATGCCCTTGTCAAAAATCCCTCTCCAGCACTAGGACACTAGGTTGGGAAATGAAGGCATTTTAGACCTTAAGCAGATGTTGATTATTTGTACAAAATTATGCCACAGAGAGTTAACAGGCTGCAAGCATATTGCCTAATGGCTGAGCAGTGAGCAAGTGTGAGACAGCACCATGGATTATCCCACATACTGCTCACTGCCCTTTGGGGTGAAATGGCACTTCATTTTTCTGACTGTTTTGATTTTCTTTGCACGTGGCCAGAATTGTTCTGGTTCTGTGCTGGGGAAATCAAATATCTGGTTTGGTTGAAAATGTCACATTTTGCACCGGGCAATAATTTGCATATTTCTGCAGATGTGTTTCAACAGCTCTGAGTGTTTGCTATTAATGCAGTGTTATAAATAAAGCAAAGGGTGTTTGTAACACATAGAGAAGAAAGGGTTTGATCTACAAGACTGAAATAAATGAAGTCTTACTTAAGAGAGAATGAACAAATTAGGCCAACTGAGTATCCTTAAATTCATAGAAACCTTCATCTGAATTTGCCTCCGGTCTCCTGATTTGATCAGTACACTAGCAACCTTCCTAATTAAGTTATGTCTTATCTAACAAGCTTTCTAGGCTTATTAGGCAATGCCTAAGTTCTAAGATAAGATTTGCAGCTAAGAAAGAGAAAACTCTAACCATTAGAAATGTTTCCAACAAAGTGGGTGAGTTCCTGTAGCACTAAGCAGACTCTGAGTTGGCAGGATTTGAAATGGTCACAGTATTAAGCACTGAAAAGTGTAGTTTGCAAATGAGAATCACTGCTTAGAGAGGAGCTACAGGGATGGTTTTGGCTGTATAAAGGTTTAATTTTCAACTTCATCTTTAGAGGACTCTCACTTATGCCTCACATTTGATTTTCTTCATCAGCCTTTGCACGGTGCCCTTTAGTGGGACAGTTCCAATGCTGCTCTGACACGAACCTACGCATGCTTTCATCAAGTAAGGTGCTTCTGATGACACGTTCATTGAAATCTATCCCCATTTGCCTGATCTTGATTGCTTTCAGTTCACAAGGTGATGTGTTGCATGATTCATTAAATGCCTGATACACACTAGGCCTTTTCAAGATTGACAAAATAGGCATGGTGAAAATGTCAGTAATTTTCCCCAGAAATGCCAGTCATTTTCTTATCAGCACGCTTCTGTACAGCTATTGTGTTTCAGCGTCTTCACTTTCTTCCTACTCAGCTTTCATAATACAGAAAAGTTGCAGTGGTAGCTACAGGTAAGTCTGCTGTTTCCACCCTGGAAATTACAGTGTCACAGAGTCTTTCATCTCTCCTCTGCCTCTTGCTCCCTCTTTCCTCTGTCAGTGCAGCAGAGCTACTTGATGCTACTGGGTCAGCTGGGTTTTGTATACGAAGAGGTGGAAGAATGGGTCTGTTGAGGTCAAAATCACTTTTGTAGTGAAATGTGGTCTCTAAATTTTCCAAGGAGCTCAGCTGGTACCCTCTGCCTCAAGACTGCAGTGTTTACCAGCAGCAATCAACTCCTGGAGCGGTTTCAGTGTAGAAAGCACAAGTGCAGAAGCTGCACATCATGCTTTGCTGTCTCCTAAGCAGTTCTTTGTGTAAAAGGAAAATTCATTTGTCAGTGTAACAGTTGAAGCAAAATGTCTTTGTAACCTCTACAGTGTTCTGAAGGAAACAGCAATAACATTTAATGACAAACCTTAAAGTAAATTGTACTTGTTCACTGGAGTCCTCCTTTCAAATCACCAGCTTTACATAAATCTGTTACTAAGAAAAACATGCAGGTGGAATAACATCACTGTTAATAGAAGCTCCGAAGGCTGTAGATTTTTACAGCAAAAGCAGACAGTGCCTGGAGGGATATAATTCTTCCTATTGTACAAACACATTGTTTCCCTTTGAAACACTGAGTTTATATTCTGATGGAAACAGAGCTAGTCCTCCTTTGCATGGGCTCTATAGGCTTCTTAAAGCAGAATTGAACCTCTTGTGTTTTCTGCTTCTCTAGAAACTAAACTGATGTGGATTTGTCCAGAGGTAAGTATTAAAGGCACCAATTTTTCCAGAAATAGGACATTAAATGTAGAGAGTGTTGGTGACACCTGTGAAGTTTGCTACTGTATTATCTGTCATCAGTACATGGCAGCCTGGAAGTTTAAGGAGGTGGAAACCTTTGACTACAAAGTACATTTTTTGCTACTGTATTTGTGTCCTGTTCACCTTGTTAATGCCTCCAGCAGTTCCAACAGCAAGAGGGGAGACCTGTCTGCCAGGCTGGGGTGGCACAGGCACTCCTTCCATGCTCCCCTTTGGCATCATTTCCAAGCTGCCTTATTTTCTTGCTTTATTTAGGTTGGTGAGAGAAAAAAGCCTGCTAAGAAGGCATCCAGAAATGTGTTTTGAGACTGAGTTTATCTGCAGGATGGTAATGTTTTCAGTTACTAGCCCAGGCATAGCTTTGGAGCAGGCGGGTTGCATGGAAGGGGCGTTGGAGCTGAAGGCTCCTCAGTCAGGCTGTAGCTGAGGACAGTGAGGCTGCACCTGGTTGAAGATGGGCAGAGTAAGTTGGTATTGTTCAGGCTTGAAGTGTAGGGGGAAAAACAGCTTGAAGAGAATACCCATCTTAGGCAAGGCTCAGTGTGGCAGCCCATTGTGGCTGCAGTGCTTCACTTGCCTCAGCCATGGTCTCTGGGTGGCTCCAGGGGACTCCCAATCCCCCATTTGTCAGGATTATGGATATCCTGTTTGGAAACACCATTACTGAATGTACATCCCCTTTGGCTTATTAGGAGCTGCAAAAGCTCTTCCAAATGTGCTTTCCACATAGTCTGTAATTTGTTTGGTCTTTGTGCTGTCCAGATAGCATACTGCATGGTTACATTTGCCAAATTGTTATAAAATTGATAAAAATACCAGTATTGTGTTGGGAAAATAATTTTTTTTCTTTTGGTGTCTCAATCTATTTCAGAAAAAATCATCCTTTGAAGTCAGGACCCCACTTCATGGGGTTTCACTTAGTCTGCCTCTTAATAATGCTTAGATTAACATACAGATCTCTAGACAGCATTTAGCCTGCATAATGTCACTGTTCTTTTTTGCCTCATCTTATTTCAATTTCCAGTCTCTATCAACAGCAGTCTTCATCTCCTCTACACACGAAGAGAGAATAGAGAAAATTAGACCTCCCAGCCTAGCCTATGTGCATTAACCCTTCTTTAGCACCATCAATCCCTGTAAAAGAAAGGAAATTATATTAAGCAAACATTGCCATCTTATTCAAATGGATGATAAAAGTATTAAGAACAAAAGGTCATACACTTAGCTGATTAAATAGACATAATAGCACTGAATGCTTCTCCACATGAGAGTTGATACAGAATTTGGCCTCTGCTTTTATGTTAATATTTGCCTGTCTCCTGCTGCTTCTGAGAAGATAAGTTCTTTCTTCTAGTTCTGAAATTGAATAGCATTATCTGTCCTCCCAATTATAATAATTATTATTATTGTTAATATTATGCATGTACAATAGGGCTTAAAAGGTGCAAATTGGGTAAAAATTGTGCTTAATCAAGAAAAGCTGTGTTGCTCTAATTGATCAGTGATAGAACTCTGGTCAGCTGAGAAAAGAGGTGTTGGAAGCAGCTTTGATATTTCAACTTTAACTATTCCTCCAAACTTTTTATTTGCAAGAAATATTTAATGCAGGTCCACATGACATTTGGTTTCAAATGACAGCTGTTTCTTTTTAATTTGCACAAAGATACTGCAAAACCCAGAGGAATTTCTGTAATGAAGTTTTAAAATCCCTCCTCTTTTCCCTCCCAGCTCTCCCAGTGAGGATAACAGTTACTGCCTCTCAGTGTTACTGTGCAAGAAAACCATGACAGCTGAGCTGTAGAAAATTTATGATTTAGTCTAAAACACGGACTTGAAGAAGAGGTTGTTTTTAGGTTTCCAGTCATGCATTTAAACACTTGTTTAGGAGCCTCCAAAGCTGGAGGTTTGCAGTCATTCCCTGGGCAGGGCAGTGGCAGCAGCCCCTCATGGGACCCGACTGCCATCGGGATTCCACCTGGGGACTTCAGTGGGACCAAAGTGCTTGGGCTTGCCCCATGTCTTTGTTAAACCACGGGGGTGTTGCAGGTGTTAGTTGGGAACGTGGCCCGCTGTACGAAGAGCTCATCCCCTAAGTAGGTGAGGCAGATGAGAGGTTCCCATCCCTGTTTTACAGGTGGGGAAATGGAGCGTGGAGAGATTACATGGCTTGGTGGAGATCACAGGGGAAGCCAAGGAGAGAATAACAATCGAATCAAGGTCTCGGGAAGGCTGTTCTTCGCCTTTAATTACTCTGTCAGAAACATGCAGGAGTTCCTTATACAGTGTATCAGTAATTACAAAAGCATACACAGTAGCCTGTGTTTGGAGGGTTGCCCAGACAGGAAAACAAAACTGTTTGTTGAGCAAGTAATGGGATTTGTATGAAGGCATAATAAATGAAATTTATTTGAAGGTAGCTTAGTAGATACACGGTGCAGAGAGGCAAGGTGTACTCCGTGCAGTGAGAAAATGCGGTAGTTATCTTTCTATTAGATTACAGTGAGCATACCCCTGCTAACTTATTAACAAATCAAAATTAGCAGTTTTCTATGTCTGGAAACAGAGTTGCTGGCGACAAATGCCACATCTGGCAGTGGAGAAGAATGTAGCACCTCTTGTTACTGTGCTCAAGCAGGAGTGGGGCTTGGTGCCTGTGGCTTTGCTGGACAGTGCCGTGCAGAGGTGTAGGTGGTGTCTGCTCATCTCACCCTTTTGAGGCAAAAAAGGAAATAAATTTAAAAATAAAGAACCATTATATAACACGTAGCTTCTGGTAAGGAGACTTAAGGCAGAAACTTGGACCAGTACCTGCTCTTCTCAATGTATTAGGTACCTGAGTAGAGTCTCTTTCTGCTAACCCTCTAGAGGGGTCTGCCTGACTGCAGCTCTTAATTGCCAGCATTATTTGGCATTCTGAATTTTGTAAAGATGATCCCTTAAAAGCTGAGAGAGACCAGCTGATGGCTTTTTGATGTGTCTGTATGGCAAACAGTAACAATTTTGGTAGACTCAATAGTTGTCTTAACACTTTCTGTACTAATGTTGGCTGAAGCTGTGATGGCAGTGACAGACCTGTCCAGCTGATCTGAAGGACACACTGAAGTGTGGGTGAGTGGGAGCTAGCCTGTCTTTAATCTGTCCCTTGCCATGTCCCCAGTAAATCTGGCCACAGTACCACAGCAACAAGGCTGAGCTCAGTACCCACCAGGGCTGGCCTTGGCTTTTCCATCTTTCAGCAGAGCTGTGTTGTAGCTCTGCTCAGTGAAATCTGGAAAAACAGTCCTGCTGGATATCTTCACAGAGATGAGCCCTTTCTTAGCTGCAGGTGGATGTTGACTTTGGTGCAACCTGCTGAGGATTTTCAATAGCAATTTCTTGAGAGTTCTCTGAAAGCCATTTTCTCATTCAGTGTCATTTCCATACATGACAGCAGCCTCTTCTGAAGGAACACCCTAAATTACTAGAAAAGTTGACTCATCTGTTGCTTTCCTGAAGAATAATCTTTAATTCATGATCTGTTCACTGTGGGCTGGGTGCTACTTAGCCGTGGATTTGAGAGGAGATGGGCTTGTTTAAAGCCTTCAGTATTAAGCCCACCAGGTTTAGTTGGATGTTTCTTGGAACATAAAAGCTTGGGAGGCTGATAAGGCACACGAATTCTGTTAGCAATCTGTTATTTCTTTTAAGACACACTTTTGTATGTGATTCAGTTGTTGAAGAAGAAAAAGACAAGCTACGAGCTGCCCCACACCTCTCTAGAGATGGCTGGCATTTTGCAGGATCTGACACTTAAAGGATTAAACAGTTAATATGCAGCTGATGGCAAGAAGCAGGGCTTGATTTAAAACCCTATTTATGTCAATCAAAATAATTCCTGTTAACTTCAGGGGTGGACTTCAGATCCTAATGCAAGCCAGTGCATGTATTTGAAATAACCAGACTGGACAGTCCTACACATGGATTGTCTGCTGCTGACAGTGAAAGTGCTGGAGCTTCACCCAGAGAATATCTCAGTTACTTGGGAAAAGATGGATGCAAGCTGAAGGTCTGGAGGTGAAATTTTATTTTCTCTAAAAGCTCTCAAAGTATTCAAAAACTGTTTCTCTCATTTGTACTGCCTAACTTCCTGGACTGTAGGTTTTTCAGAAAATAATGTTGGGAAACTTACACACAGATGTATTGTTTTGATGTGTTTTCTTCCTTGCCAGACTGAGATGAACTTGCTATTGATGATGTATTCCAGCATCTTAGGAGACTGCACTGCAATAGGCTTATGAGAACTGTTCATGTCATTAAGCTTCCATGAAAAATGACAAATTGGATTTTAAAAACCCAGTTTTTTCAATTCCTTACATTGTTGAAATACTCTTAAAAAAAAAATCTGTTCTAGTATGTCATAGTTAGGAATCTCCTAAGTGAACAAATATGAATTTTGCATGAATCTAACTAAAAATATTTTAATTTTTTTCCTTCCTTACTTTGACATCTGATTGGAACTCTGCAAGGGATAAAGACACCTCTCATGGTCTCATCCTCTGTAGGATACCTCAGGAGGCAAAGGGAAAAGACAAGGGTGTCTGCAAATGAGCCTAAATTGGAGCCTGTGCTCTGTAACCGCATCTCCCGTGTCTGGCTTGTGTCACTGCAGGGTGAATACCTGCATACAAAGTAGCTGGGAAGTTCAGACCTCAGTCCTAGGCCTAGATTTGGATTCATTAAGCGATTCTCCTTCTGCTGTATCTATTGTTTGTACATAAAGTACATTGGGACCCACCAGAGTCTAAGTTAGGGGTTTTATGATAATTGCAAGACCACCCCATGCCATATATGATAGCACTGAAATGAGTGGCTGCTTGTTCATCCCACAGCCTAAAGGAGAAAGCAAAATCTCCTGGATGAAACCCCAAATCCCTCTTCAACCTGCACAGCCTAACAGTGGTGGAAGACTATCCTTTTTTATTATGTCTTTGCTGAAATGTGCTGTTAAAACCAATTTCCCCAGAACCAGCACAGTTTAATGGTGATTTATGCACTGAAGCAGGTCTGGCATTTAGATCCCTACGTGGTTCTTTATTATACTGTTATCACTCAGGCCACCTCTGCATTCAGAGAAAAAAGGCTTTCTGACTGAAAATAAATTTTGGCAAAGGTATTTCAGTTTTTGTCAGTAATGTCTGGGGTTTTGTTAGAAACAAAGAGGCAACTGAAAATCCTCAGCCCAACACAGCGGTCAGACAGTGAAAGACAGAGCTGCATGTTTGCAAGCCTTCATGTTTTCAGCCCTGGAAGGGAAAATATGTACAGCAAGTAAAGCACAGCACCGTGATCTGTGCAGCAGCTTCACATTTGGGTGAGGGCAATAGTCAATCACAGAGCTGGTCAATTTATTCTGCCTGGCAGCAGAGAACGTGCTGTAGATATACCCATGACTGAGATCATTCAGAACATCTGTAATGTACGTGGGGAGGAGAAAACTATATTCTGACAAAACAAATTTCAACAGGGTATGCCAGGCACCTTCTGGAATGGATTGCTGGGTGTCCAAATCGCTCGTGCAAAGCCCTGAAAGTTGCCCCTTTGAGTGTGTGAGAGGGGGGTCTGTTAAATGAAATGGAAAATACTGTGGGGGTAGCGTGTAGTTAAGCTGCTGGATGCTGTGGAAATTAGTAGCATTAGTCCATTCAAGTCCTGCTGTCCTTGGCCATTTTCAGTCACCCAGTGCAGCACTGGTGTAGATGTGTTAACAGGGAGAGCTGAGCATAATAGCAGGCATTGTATCCTCATCAGGCATTCAGCAACACGCTGTAAAAATTATCAGAGGGGTATGTCAGCAGGATGTAAGCATTTGCTAGTCATCTGTCTTCTGGGATTTCTGCCTGGCAAAGGCCCTCTGTGACGTATCTTCTCACTTCCCCAGTATCAATACAGCAAGTATTTGAATATTTCCATATAATTTGTTCCAAGGGGAATATAGAGGATGTGAGAGAGCAAAAAGAGACTGAGATTCCTGTTTCACTCAGAACAGGGCTTTTTTTCCCCCTTTCCATTAGTAAACTGAAAAACACTATCGGCTGGGGGGAATGTTTGATATGAAACAGTAGTGAAGATGTCATTACAGCATTTTTCTTCTTCAGAGCTCTGCCCACCAGGGCCCATAATCCCAGCACAGAGGGATGCTGGCTTCTTTGCTTTTCTGTCTTATGCCAACCACTTTTTTAGGGTTTTTTTCAGCACCTGGTTCACCTGCAGAAAAACAGAGGCATTATCACGAACCACCACCTGAAGATGAGTCCCTGGTTTCTCCTACTGAGAGGGGTCTGACATCAGTGAATCTGAGGCACAGCTCCCAGCACAGACTGTGCATTGTGCACCGTCAGGGAATGAGCTCCTTGATCAGGGAGTCTGTCTCCATCTCCTGCTGCAATCAACAGTGGTTTAAAGGCTCCATTCAAAGTCAGTGCTCCAGCACTGCAGCTCACAGCACTTGCCAGGCTCCTTGGGACAGCAATGACCAATGATAAACACAGAGCTGATAAGGAATTATCTCATGAAAGTCCTTAGTGATGTGCTGATGGAGGAGAGCTATCCCTGGCATTCTTACATACAGAGTAGTTTTTTATTACACCTGACCTTTCAGGGAGAGGAGGAATAGGAATGTTTGGGATCCGATGCTCTCTTGACCTGGTATTGTTTGCTTAAGTTTGGAAACTTGGCAGCCTCAGACTTTCATTAAATTTTGATTTTTGCATATTTAGAAAAGGCTACTGGAAGAGGTAGAGCAGTTTTGGCTCAACCAAAGTGGTTTTGGTAGAGAGTTTTCATGCTGTTTATTAACAGTAAATTTTAATGTGTCCTTTATGGTTTTTGTACAATAGGAAAACTTAGTGGCTCTTCTTTGCCTCTAAGTCTTTTGCTTTCCATACCTTTTCAGGTTGTTGCCATGGAAGTGGTTTTTGCCTCGCAGAGCAGGTGCCTCAACACTGCAAATGGGCAGAGGGCTCAAACTCACACTGCTGGTTTGGGGAGCAGATAAACATTTTAGGGTAGGCTCATAGAATCATACAATGGCCTGGGCTGGAAGGGACATTAAAGGCCATCTAGTTCCAACCCCTGGCCTGGGCAGGCACTGCCACAGGGATGCTTAACTTACTGGCCTTTGTGTCAGTCCTTGTGTGAAAGGAACCCTCTGGGACTCTGCAGCTTTGTAAGCCACAAGCAACTTAGCAGCTGCTCTGCTCAAGTACTCTAATTTTAAATACATAGACTTTCATATCTCTCAGTACCATTTGTCACCTTGCAAAGCATCTTTTAATCTTTTTCTGGTTTCAGAGTGCCAGATTCTTGATCACCTGTTGCATACCTTAACATTTTCCCTTACTGCCAGTGAATTCCTTGTCTTCTGGAAAGCTGTCAGCCATCCTCACCTTGCCAGGCAGGCTTTGCAAGCAAAAAGCAGCAGATAGAGAGGAATTCGAATGAGGTCACTCAGCTTTGCCTTCTCATTCATTCCTCTGGTTCCCTCACACTTTAATAGTCACAAGTGGTAACCTATTTTTGTTGAGCCCAATTATAATGAGATTTTTTTTAGAAATCCCTGCAGCTGGATGTTTATATTGGCACCAAGGTATGCTTAATGCATATTTTACAGACCAAAGAGCTAATTTTGGGAATCTGCTAGCAGCATTTGAATGCCCCATTATAATGCCAGGATTTGTAAATTGAGGCTTTGAATAGGTTTGGTTTAAATGCTGAGGGAATGAGATGGTCTTTAGACCTGGCTGCAAGTTTAGCATCTAATACAAAGTCAGTGGAAAATCAATCCATCTTTCCATTTGCCTTAATGGACTTTTGGATCAAACCCATATTCTTAAAAGCATTTGAGTGCATGAATAGTGTTAGGTTTTTAGACAGGTTTTTAATTTGCAAGCCTGACGAGTTGCTAGTGGAACCCCGAGTATGCAGACATCTGCAGATAGGGCCTTCTGCTTCTGAGTGACTGTACCAGAGCCTGTGTGTCCTTGCATCCAGAAAAAAGGGAAGCCTTGTTCAGCCTGGTCTAAAAATTCAATGGGTTTTTGTTTTTTGTTTTGTTTTTAAGTAGTTTATTAAAGAAATGATACTTCAGAAATATTAGTGTAAAAAGGCAGTCAACTGACCCACTTCCTTAAGAGGTGCTGGAAGTTTGGGAGAAAAAGGCTTGCTCTGGGCCAACCACTGCAAGCACACTGCCTTCACCCAAATGCCACAGTGGCTGAAAGAGTTTGAGCCAAGCCCTGTAAAAGACAACAGTGAGTTTCCCTGTGTTAAGTAAAAAATTATATAAAAACAAAATAAATCAACAGAAGCACTACTAATCTACATCACTGTGCTATAGATCCTTCAAATGCAAATGCTTTATTACTTCACCTATACAATAAATTCACTGCAAAAACAACTCTTCACATTCCTTATGCTTTTAACCTTGGCCTTGACTGCTGAAAATGTTCTTTATTTAATGCTTCAGTGTTCTCACTGCTTGGCAAGCTTCTGGTTCAGCACATAAGGGGAATTTGATTGAAAGGCTGTGCTACATTTGGGATCAAATCCTCAGTGGCCAATTCACTAAGGGTGCAGCACAGCTCAGTGAAGGAACTGCTCCTTTGTGGAAGCTGAGGTTGGTTCTAATGAAAAGCAATTGCCTTTTTAGTCAGTGCAAATTGGCAGAAGCCTTCTCCAGCAGGTGCCTTGTTGGTCTTGTTGTGTGTGAAACCCTCTGCAAGGACGGTGGTGCCACCCAGACATGCTGAGAAGCCTCTCAGAGCTGGGATCTGCCCTGAGGTGTGGGAGGGCAGCTTTGCAGGCTGCATGTCCCACCTCCTGAGTATTCATCGAGGCAAACACGAGATAATGTAGTTCTGCAAAGTGTCATGGAAATTTTAGTGTCCTCCATGGTGCACGTGTGCATGGCCAGGACATAAGCATCTGCAAATAAAATACTTTGGGAAGGTTCTTCTGAGCTGAGGTCTTACACTTGAGTTTGTTTGTTTCAAGACCAGTCTGAGTGCTCCTGGATACTTGGTGTTGTCTTTTCTCCATTTCTCCCCTTCATTTGTATGAGCTTTATGTCAGAAATGAGAAGTAATGAAACAAAGAGAAGATAGAGATACTTGCATGAAGAAAGTCAAGGCCATTTGAAGCTTCTTGCGTGACTTTTATATTTCCTTTCATTGCATTTGATTGTTTGCCTTGAGGCAGGAAAGGGAGGTAGGAAATTTGCATGAAGATGGAATTACTTCTTTCCTCTTTGAATTTACATGGGCTACTCAATTCTTTACTGAGGCCTAAGGGGTAATTTCATCAAGGTCCTCTTAGGCAGGAGGCAGC
Source organism: Rhipidura dahli (assembly GCA_013399225.1). Lineage (NCBI taxonomy): Eukaryota > Metazoa > Chordata > Aves > Passeriformes > Rhipiduridae > Rhipidura > Rhipidura dahli. The sequence continues at coordinate 251,842 of VXAC01007865.1, forward strand.
ACACGAGATCAGCCTTCCTGACTGTTGCATGTGGCTTCAGTGCTACACTAGGCAAGAAGAAATCACCCATGCTTCACTGCATGAATGCAGGAGGAGTTGTCTCCAACTGGGATGAGATTCTGGCAAAATGAAATAGCAGTCTGGCTGCTGAGGAGGGTCTACCCTATGTGTAGCCCTTGGATAGCCCAAAGGAAGCCTGAGGAGGTCTTGGGAGTCCTCTCAGTCTTGCCACGATGAAATATTACCTTGGGCCCCCTCCTGGAGTGCTTACATGCTTTTCCAAATTTGAGCTATAAGCAAATAAGGAACCTATATAACAGGCATATTTCTTATCCTTCATCATTCTTGTGTATAAAGAGCTTTGGTATTATTTGGATGGAAAGTTCCAGCTGTAAAGAGCAATCCTTGCTCTTATCAACAGACTGTTTTCAAATCCTGTCAAACTTTTAATTTAGGGTAGTTTAAAACTGCCTCATTGTCCCTGTTTGAAATCCAAAGAATCCAAGCACTTTTGAAAATGTATTGTTGCACACAAATACTTAAAAATTTCCAGCTGGCTGCCCAAGTCTGTGCAAAGTTAGCAGTAGAATAAGGAATTTTAATGGGTTTTTTCCCTATCCCATATTATGTCCAGAGAACTGCATTAGCATTTCTGCAACTGTGCAGCCAAGAGAAGGAAAAGCAAGCCCTCTGTAAACTGCTATTTTAAAAGCAACTTGTAACCCTATTATTCAGCTGCTTCTTTGCAAGTTAGTAAAAATCTAACTTTGAGTGTAAGCAAGGTCTCAGGGAAGGTGCACAAGGAAGCCCCATGGCCAAATTATCTTGAAATTCTGTAGAAATTGGGTACTTGAACTCCTTCTGTTTCTTCTGAAAATCTCAGCCTTACTCCCTCCATTGCAGTGGGGTTTTCTGCAGCCTGGTGAAAAATTGCTCTCTTTCAGAGCTAAGTAAACCGTAAGGATTTAAATCCCATCTTTTACATGTGTTTGGGGGTAAGGGAGATGTTTGTTTATTTATTATAGAATACACTAGCTGGCTGTCTGGCTTCCACTGCCATGGAGAAATGCAATGAGAGACCCTATTCAAAACCAGCATTAGCTGTGGGGAGCAGCCTGCACAGGGAAGCCTGCCCAGATTACCCTTCTGTACTCCTTTTTTTTTTTTTTTTTTCCTTTTGGCATTCCTCTTTGATGAAATTTTGGACAATTACATGCATTTTTGGTTTGATTTCATGGCTTTCTTCAGAGCAGAGATTGAGAATTTCACTGTGAGTGAATATGGGGGACAAATGTGGGTATTAAAGAGCCACTTCATCCTTCATGGCATCTTGTCCCTGAGCCAAACTGTATCTGCATCATTCAAGAAAAAAACCCTGAACCCACCATCAACACCTCTGTTAAGGTCAGTTGATTTTTGCCCATTTCACTCTGCAGCCCACCTTACTTGCAGTAAAGGCTTTCTGTGGCCACCCCACAGTATGTGACTAACTTGCACACCTTTTATACAGGGTTTTTTTTTTTGGAAAAGCCATGTTTTGGTTAAGTGTTTCCCCCTAATTTTTTGTTAACAGCTATTTAATCTTGCAGAAAGCCTTGGCTTTTGCTGCTGACAGTTGAGACAGTGAATCGAAAACTACTTCTGGAATGGGTTTTGGCTTACTTTGAGGTATTGTGTCTCTGCAGAGGCAGGAGCAGCAGATCCTGCTGGGCACCACTTGCAGACCATTAGGATCCTGCCTGTTGCTATCGAAGCACCACAGCCCTGGCCCCATGGGACCAGCACAGCTTTAAGCAGTCTCTGCATCCTGCTGTGCTTGGATTAGTTGGCTACTGACCTAACATATGTCAGCCTTCCCAGGCTGAATTGCTGGGAGCACCTGTAGGGCAAGCAGAGAGAATCAGGGAATAGTTTGTCTGCACAGATTAATTCAGACTTGTCGTGTCTCGTTTGTGCGGCGTGGTGCCCGGCTGTGCCATCTCAGTGCCTTGGGGACACAGGGTGGCTCAGGTGGCACTGATGTGTGCTGAATCCAAGCCTTCAGAGAGGGCCCAAAGCTCAGATGGGTGTTCCCAAAACCCCTCCTCTTGCCACTTATGTGGTCCTGCGTGCAAATACAATGTTCCTCTGCAGTCATAAAGTTCTTTGACTTAGTGCAGGGCATTTCCTTCAAGTTGAGTGGCCTGTAAGTAAACTCTGTAAGGCTCCTTCCTTCACTGTTGCTAGAATTTTTTTTTCTTCCTGAAATTACAAAAAACTCATAGGCACTTTTTTCTTACTTCCAGCAAAAAACAGGGGACATCCTCTTTGGGTAGAGAGAGCAGCTCTGAGGTCGAAGAAGCCTAAGGCTTGCATGCTGGTCTTCCTCCCTCTGCCCTCTGGCCCCCAGAGAGGGACCCTTTGCTCTTTTGAAATTCCTACCAAAGCCTCTTTGCCTCTGCTTCCACTTTAATCATTTATTTACAGAAATTATCTTTTCAGAAAAATCTGCAGGGTGTGCCCTGAGCGCATCGATGTATTTTTAAAGAGCTTTTAGCTGATTCCTCTGGTGTGAATGATGAGATTGTCTAGAGGAATAAAGACCTGTTAAAACAGAGAAGTAGGAGGTCATTCATTACCCTATACCACCTCATACTGCTTGGTTTCCAGCTATTAAGAATACATGAGATACAGGGCTGTTGGAAGTGGACACACAATCCTTACTTTTATACTAAGGTAGATTCTAACCTATGTAATTTAACAGTGTCCTGAAAGTCCAGCTTACATTTTACAGGCTCACGCTTTGAAGTGTGATACTGTTAGCGCTCGAGATACAGCAGGCATTAAATTTCAGCACTTGTTAAATTAGGAATAATTGTCTCCACTCTGCTCAGTTTTTTGTAAGGAAAGAGCCAAGCAAGATTTCCACGTAAACCATCTGAGCTCAGTTGTGCCATGCCTGTCAAGTAGTGGAACATGCTCAAGTTTCCCATTGCATTTCCACCACTTTCTTGGATTTGTAGGTATTTATTCCCAGCTAAGGAAGTTTGAGGATTTCAGGGTAACCTGCTGGAAATGTGTGGGAATGTCTCTCAATAAGCAATCTGTGACTTCTTTGGCTTGAGGTAAAATTTAGCATCCAGGCGAGCCTGGAGAGGAATAAAGACACGCTTTCTTTCCTGCTGTGGTGCACAGAGCCGGGGCTGGGAGGTGAGCGTGGAACAACACCGACAGTGTTCCCGGACACCCGGCTACCTCCCCTGCTGTAGTTTTCCACAGGGGCAGAGGGAGTCAAGCAATCGGCAGAGGCAAGGCAAGCCTTTAAAGGAAAATTATGTGCACGGAGAAAAAGAAAATAAGGCAGGGTAGTGACTCCCCAGCCAGCATCTTTGCTGTGTGCGTTCAGTCAGTCTCCAAGCAACCAGCAGCGTAATACGGACACAATGAGTCAGACCCAAACAGTGCCGCTTGTGCACCTTCCTATCGAGGTCTGTATACATTCAGTGTCTGGGAGCCCAATCTTAGCTTCCTTATCCGTGCTAATTTATTAAATGTGAGGAGCTGGCAGGCAGCTGGCCACCCTGCATGCCCAGTGCAGCCTCCTCAGCACTCCTCAGGATGGAGTGGCTGGGTGCAGGTCATCATCCCCACTTCTGCCAGGCTTCCTTGCAGCCCTCTTCAAAGCCTACAGCTTATTTCCCAAAGACTCCTTCAGTTTTGCAGCTTCTCCAAAGCTTTGTGCTGAGTCTGTTGCCTTCCTCCTGTAGATTTGCAGCTTGCCTGGGCTTTGAAAGGGGAAGGTGCATGGAGATGGGTAATGACTTGTCTGGGAAAAGAGGTCCCTGAATTTCTGAGCACAGAGGGAGTATAGATAAGAGATGCACAGCATGTTTGGATTTATTGGCCCTGTCTTGGCAGCGACATTGGCAGTACCTGTGCTTGGCACAGGTAATGGCTTTGCTGAATGCCTGGTCCTGGTGCCAGAGCTGCTGCAGACAGCACAGCTTGGTGTTCGGACACAGGAAAGCACACTGGGGTAGTTTCATCTATTTTAGGTGCGTCATTGGAACCGACTCAACACAGATATAATAAAAGCACACTTTGTAGCAGAGAGGAAACTGCTGAAAGAGAATACTGTTGCAAAAAAAGCACGAAGGAAATTTCCACTGGTCGCAGAAACCCAGCTAGGTACAGCCTCCAGACCAAACCTCCTTCAGTCCCCAGTACTATCCTTTCAGATTAAATCGATATTTATGATTTCTTTTTTTTTTTTTTTTAATTTCAATTAGTGCACTTTGGAGGTGATTGATAAATGTAAGAAATCATAAATGCATTACTTTGGGCCTGAAAATGTTTAACAGGCACATCTGAAAGTGCTCAAGGCCAGGTTGGATGAGGCTTTGAGTGACCTGGTCTCCTGGAAGGTATTTCTGCCCATGGCAGGGGGTTTAGAACTCGATGATGTTTCAAGGTCCCTTCCAACTCGTGATCTGCATTCTGTGGTTCCATGACAGCCCCGGCCTGGGGTCCATCAGGGAGGCTCCCAGATGGGGCTCTCCACATCTCCTCAGGTCCAGCTGCTGGTTTAGGCACCTTTAGCTCTTGTAGCCTCAGTGCAGAGTGCCAGAGAAGGTGGGATGTCACACCCGACCCCATCAAAAAAGCTCCAGCAGTAAAGAGCAGGGGAAAAGAAAAAAAATGTAAAAGTATTTATTGTTTCCATCAAAGCATTAGCCCTTTTGGGATGGCAGTAGTTGTTTGTGGTGGGCAAGGAACAAAAGCCAGCCCAAACCCACAGCACTGTGGGACTGGCAATTTTTAATAAAGACAGCAATCAGAGCACTTGGGTCCCCTGCAGAACTTTTACTGTCATAGAGAGCTCCTCTTCACAGCAAATGTTTGCCCTCAGCTCAGGAGTGGAGCACAGAAGGCTGGGGAGAGCCCTGCCCCAGCAGCGTTAACCAGGCCCACTTTGTGGCACACTCCCAAAAACTTCCTGGTGGAAAAACTGTGTGTAGCCACAGGCTCCCATCCCCCTGAGAGGGGAGATGGGAATATTTTGTCAAAACCCCAGGATTTTGGCATGGGTGAAATCCAAGCCTGGTCTCTCTGTGGGACACACCGGTGTTGCTTTGTGGCTTTCAGTGGAAATTATTGGTCGGGTTCTTACAGTAAATGCAGTGCTAGACTGTCCTAGCCGTTAGGGCACGTCACCCCTTCCCAAGAAAAATGCCCCTTTCTCATCAGGGGTTTAATTTAGGCAATCTCTAGGTCTGTTCATGATTGTGTTTTCACCCATCTGGCTAATATTGGCAATTTTCTTTTCTTGAATTATGCAAACCTTTTTTCCCTCATCTTGGGTGGTAGTAAAAAAAAAAAAAAAAAAAAAAAAAAAAAAAAGGTTTNAAAAAAAAAAAAAATAGAAAAGATGCTTTTCTGGAAAATAAAAAAGCCTTTTGAGGAAAACAACAAAAAAGAAGTTTATGTATTAAAATAGAAAAATTACTTTAAAAGACCCAGCTGTGAGGTTGACTCAAAATAGATTTGTTAACCATACAGTCTTGATCCAAACCTAAGATTACACTTTGTGGATAAAGATTCACTTTTATTTTGTAAAGTCTTGTACATGTTGTTTTAGTCTTCTGGAAAAAAATTTACTAATTTATTTTACCTTTTCACTACTTTCTTCCCCCTCCCCCTTTTTTTACATTTTAGCCTCCATGATCTATAAAAATAACCCTAATTCTCCTCTGCTCTGGATAAACCCATAGCTATTATAAACTAGAAGAAAAAGCCCCTTTCATATTGTTGATATTGAATGTTTGTTTAATTTCAGTGGGGCTTTCTAAAAGTGTAATGCAGGTAGAGTTTATTACTATTTGAGTCTTTAATTGCTGTAGTAATATTTTCTTACAGCTCCTTATTTTTATGTTAAAGGGTCCCCAGACCCTTTGATTTATTGGCATTGGTGAATGATTGATAAATGATTGAGGTTACAGAGAAAAACTGAAGGCATTGTATGAAATAGAAGCGGTGCCAGAATGACTGTGCAGGACCCACCAGTGTATTTAATGTGATGCATACTACACAGCTGCTGCAAGCTGCAGCCAAAGCCATCACAAATATCAACTGTTCCCTGGGAAGAGACTAAAAAATGTAAAAACAATAAGAGTGGGGGATTTTCCTGCTCATCAGGAGAAGCGTGGTGTGTTCTCTTGCAAACCAGCTTTCCATTTCAGTGTCTCAGGGTGTTTATTTCTGGAATATTATAGCTACAAAAGAAAAAAGGAAAGGTGATAGGCAGGGTTTGCACAGACACCTAAAGCAGTCAGACACCTAATTTCTATGTTGTTTCAATGGGAGTTGGTTATTTTTCTTTCTTAAGCTCCTTTGAAACAGCAAACAAGGGTTTCTGTTTCAGGCTTGTTCAGCTTCCTCACTGCTTCCGCTGCTATCAGTTCTTATTCTGCTTAGAGAAAATGTGGGGGGCTCAGGTACCTGGAAGAAACTGTGTTTTTATACTATTTGTATTTTGACCCTAAATTCCAGTTTACACTTATCAGAGTAAGAAGTAATGGGTGCATTCCTGGGTGAACACAGAAAACATTTGCTTTAACAAAATACTTCTGCTGATAGCACTGCCTGCACTAAGTCACCTCAGGTTGCTTTTTTCCTTCATGTCTTAAAATGTATTGAAAAGCTGGTTCTTTAGGAGGAAAAGCACAGAGATAAGGATGCCTGTGCTGGAAATGGAGTGGTCAAAGAGTGCAAAAGCTGAACAACCAGCATTGATTGTTGCCCTTGGCTCATTTCTTAATTGTTAACTTCTAAAGCTCCTGATGTTCTTCCCACCGGAGCGCACTGAGGTGGGCAGGGACTCCTGGGGTGGGCAGTGGATGCTCCTGCAAGGTCAGGCCCCTGCACGGTGGAGAGGGAGCCCAGGTAACTTTGTGTTTGTGGCAGTGTTTTGTGGAGCCTTGTGGGTAACTGGACAGACACAGGTCCCCAGTGTTGGCTCTACGAGCTGAGCTGATGCAGGAAGTGCTGGACAAGGCAAGGAAAGCAGGACTACCTGCTTTGGCTGGAGTCCCCTACTGAACTGAGCGAAGCGTGACACGGAGCTGCACCCTGACAGGCGCCAGCTGACTTCAGCTGGGATCTGGAGCAGGCCCAGCCACGGCATATGTTCACAATCAAAATGCCATTAAAAATGCACACAGACAAGTTACTCGGTTTGGAGCCTGTCTGTGAAACTCTGCGCTCCAGCCGATGCAGCAGCTCCTGGTCATCTTCCCTAATCCTGTGAATCTGTGGGAGATGGGAGAGGGGCACTTGCTCTGGTTGGGCTTTCGTTTTCTTTATCTTAAGGGAATGATTTCCCTCCCGTTGGGCTTGGATGGATGTCTTCTGAAAGGCTTATCTCTGAACATCACCTTTCTTGGCACACATTCTGCTGAAACTCAGTGTGGGGGGAAAAAAAAGAGTAATTAATTTTTTCCCTGCATTAATGGTGTGGATTAATGGCGTCCTCTGGTTTGGACTCTGATTTTAGTTGATAAATACAAAGGTCATTAAAAGGATTAATGTGTGAGCGCTCCTCCCACTCAGGATGCTGCCGTAGGAAATCCATAGGAAGCAGGTCGTCCACAGGCACCTTAGAAATGAAGTGAGGTGCACAGTAACATGCAATGAGTTAGATGGAAACAAGTTTATTCTGGGTTTATACAGCACTCTGGCAGTGAAAAATAATTCTATACTGAAAAAGCAACAAATTAGAGGCCCCAGTAATTTGCTGTTGGCAGCCACACTTGTACTTGGGTGTGGTGTGATTGACAGGTACTGCAGGCTTTCCATGAATACCACGGCCACCTGGAAGTGCAGTGGGCTTCACCCTCCTCCTCTGTGGGAGGAGACACTTGCCATTAAATATTTCCCTTGGTCCTGTCCTTCCCTTGCAGACCGTGTCACAGGTGCCTGCTTCCCAAGGGATTGGACTCTCACTGGTGGTCACCCATAAGAAATCAGCAGAGAATCCCTCCTGGTTTCCTACACAGCAGCTGTCACTGAAGGTGAAGATAGAACTGAAGTTTATGCTGTCCTACTTACCAAAATTTCAGTGCCACCCTTCTTTCTGTCACTACTCTTTCAAAGGTGCAGGCAGCCCTTGAAGGAGGCAGAGAAGTAGGAGGAGATGATCAAAAAGTCCACTTCTGTTGTATCCCAGGGAGAAATCAAGCCCTGAAGCCATTGCTTGAGAAGCCAAATTCTTAGCAACTTCTGTGTGGTATGACAGTCTTTGGAAAAATGAAAATCATTAGGTAGTCAGTCCGTGCTTAGAGTTGAGCTTTGGATAAATTAGCAACTCTTCAAGGCACAATTTTGTTAATCGCCAACAATTACATACTTTGTTTTTACATTAGACCAGCTGTGCTGAAAGTTCCTGTGCCTCTAGTGCATTTTCCATTTTTTAATGGGCTTGGTATTAAGCCTCAACAATCAGGAGCTTGTTTTTATGTTGGAAAAAGTTCTCTGTGTGATCCGTAAAATTAACCGGGTAATTTTAGCTTTTTAGTTTTATTTGCAGAGTCGTGTTTGTTTGTTTATGAATCCCTTCTTCCCTCATTTTAGTTATTCAAGTACAGTCTTTTTGACTTTGAGGTTATTTTTACATGACAAACACCTAGTTGATCTCAGAAAGAGATGCTTCCAGTTTGGATTAATACAAGTCTGAATAACTTGCCCGCATGCTTTTGGAATATTAAACAGCTTGATAAGGTGTGAAAATATGTTTTTAATGTCTATTTGCAGATAGTTAAATGCAGTGTAAACCAATTTCTGAGTTTATTTGCTTTTATGCATTCTCTCTGGCATGCAGGCTAACCTCACTTTTGGGATGTGACAAGGACAAACACAGGACTGTGTAGATTAGTGGGTGTGTTTGCCACAGCTGAACATGTGGTTCCTAAAGTTCAGGACGTGTAAAAATACAGAATAAAAACACTGATGGCTTGTGCCAGGCAGACACTGCCTCTGAAGGGTGGGGCTCTGGAAATGCCTCTACAGCATTTCTTTCCTTTCTTTTTCCTCTTTGGAAAGGAGAATTGGCACAAAAGGAAAGCTTTCCTCTCCCCAGAATTAAAGGGAAGGCACGCAGCTTGCTCTTGGGGGAGAACCGTGTAGTACCAACTCAAAGCATCAGTACAGGGCTCTGCAGGGGTGAGATGGACAAAGAGGTCCTCAGCACGAGCCAGTGCCAAGGCCAGAGTGACCAAGCAGTGACTCGTGGTGTCCACATCAGCAATGGAGGCCCAAGGTCCTCGTGTGCCAGGCCCACAGTGCCTGGGTGGGAATGGGGTGAGCAGATGTCCCACTGTCTCCAAGGCTTGTTGGGCTGCTTCTTGGACCTCAGCAAACCTTGGTTGAATGTGTTTGGTATGTCTGTGTTCCAGGAGGTGTGGAAAGAGTGTGGGTAGTTCCTCAAAGTACCCGAGTAAGCAGATCCAGGAAAGGGCATCCTGGGGCTCTTTCAGCCTTGCTGGGTGATGGGAAATGGACTGAGGATGGTGGTGGCTGGACTGACCAGTTCTCTGGAGCTGTCAGCAGCAGAGATATGGTGACATTCATTAAATGGATTTGGATGCCAGTTATCACAGCATGTTAGGTGCTAGCTGGCTCCTTTGCCAGCTTGGCAAGGACAGAGCATGCTGGGGTTGGTATCTTCTGGTAGTGGTGGAAGAGAGCATTGCCGTGCTTCTGTCTCTGCCTCTTCACCCTCACAGCTCTCAAAAAACCCAAATACAAGCAGGAGTTATGTTCCCTGTTGAGTGGGAGGCTGGCTGTTGCAACAGTGAAGCTTTGCTCCTACCAGAATAACTCTACTTTCTTTTTAATACCCGTTGCAGGAAGTTGGTGCTCTTATATCTGAGTAATAAATTTATGGTTTTCTGAGACCCTCTATAAAATAAAACCTGCTGTGGATCTGGTCCAAAGCCCATTAGAGTGAATCACATGGACTTCCATGGATTTGTCAGTGTTTATGAATCAAGCCCTATAGCTTTCAGTATATTACAAACAGAAAACTCCGTTACTATTTTTGGTGAGCCACTTGCTCCTAGATAGCTCTTAAAGGGGGAGTGGCACCTTCAGTCAACACTCTCCCCCAAGGAATTTCCTCTCTGCCCCTTCAGAAAAGCAGCTTCTGTTCTTTGAGGCAGATTTTAATTTTTGTCATTTCCATAGTTGACCTTTCAGTGGTGACACACATTAACCTCATTCTTCTTCCATATCATCGGGTCAGCCCCCATTTATCCAAACAGCCAAGCAGCTCCACCCTGGAGGCCTGGGCTGTGGCAAACCCTTGCACCCCTTCCCAAACCCATGCTGCTGCAAGGCCTTTGCTGCCAGCTGCTGCACAGAGTTGTTTTGCTCTTGTGTTCTGGGACATCTCCCTTCTCCACTGATGGAATCTGAAGGTCGAGATCATCTCCTGTTTCTCCAGAGCAAACTGCTGGCAGGTGGGGCTTCCATCTCCATTGCCATCCAGAGGCATGGCAGCAGGGAAGGACTTCCTACCCCCAAAATCATCCTCAGGTGCTGGTGTGATGAAGGGTGGGATGGACTCTCACTTTTATCCACTGTCATATCTGGTGTGCTGGGTACAAACTTTCTAAGGGTGGTAGCAGCAGAGTGATTTTGCCACTGCTGAGGCTCTCTGACACTTACTGAAAATACACAGGTTGGCAATCACTCTCTTAAACTCTTAGTGCAGTCTCCAAGGGCCAGGTTTCCCAACCATCATTGGCTCCCAGATATATATATATATATAAAATTTGTGTATTTTTAAAACAAAACACCTAAAGATGTGTTTGGTTTTACTTCCTCTTTGGTTTTTATGGTTTACATATCTACATGACTGCAAGCATCTGGGAATTGTCCTGCTTTTCCTCACCTGGTGGGTGTCATGTAGTTATGTCATCTACATTGGAATGCCATCTAGGTAGCCTCATCCCTTCTCCCAGAATGCAGTGGAATTGTTAATCTTGCTTTATAATTGAAGTGGCTGACAGCAAGATGTTCTCAGATCCTGGGTCTTCACAATGCAGTCTGTGTTAGGAAAACTAAAATTCATTCAAAACAAATTTTCCAGAACTTTGAGAGCACATGTGAATGGGCTCCTGGCAGAACAATCAATCCTCTGTAAATTGAATTCTTGGAGGTTCACTCCTTTAGAGGCTGAATGATAAGTAGTGTATCTCTCATGCACAGTCTAACTTTACAAACCAGCACATCCTTAAAGGCTAGTCAGAGTCTGGGTTTTTTTCTCCCATTCTTGTTTTTGTCTGGATTAGCTGCAGGAAAGAGTGACCATTTTGGAATGGATGAATGGATCTGCAAACATCAATTAAATTGATAAAGCAGCACACGTTATGCCTGATGTAAAAGAAAATCTACAGTAGGATTACTCGTCCAGCTCTCCACCATACAATTTCAGCAGTGCAAACACAAACCTCCTCAGGCTCAGGCTGTGCAGACTGCACAAGCTGGGTATCTCTATCAGCCCCTGAGCAGGCTGGAAACTGTTTTGCAGTGGGACATTGGAGCATGACTGTTCTGCAACAGGGCTCAGAGCCAAACTCCTCAGAGCAGCATTTGGCTGATCATTTGGATTGAAACAAATGACACATTGAGATTACCCCTTCCTGCTCCTGCAAGATTTCAGGCAGTGCTGCTTTTATTTTTGTTTGTTTGTTTATTCATGTATTTAAAAGAGGAAGGTATTTCAGTGCTTATGAAAAGCCAATATCCAGCAGGACTGAGAACAGTCTGAAATGATGCTTGGCAAGCGCCAAGGCATTTCCTTTACCCCACCAAAGCACCCCAGGCTTTCCTGACAATAGCCCTATTCCCTCCTGTGCCCCTCCAGAGCAAGGATTGAAAATTGCACCTCTGTGTTGATTTCTTCTTGTTGTTTTTTTTTGAATGTATAGCATTGTATGTGTTTTAGTCTTTATTAGCCACCATTAAAAAGTAAATGAAACAACCAACAACAAATGAAGCTTTTATTTTAAGCAGAGTTAGGTTAAACAAATGATCAGTCCTTAGCTGAAGGAGTCAATATAGTGATTACAGAAAGCAGACCAGAAAACATACAGAACTGCTTTAGAAAAAGGAAAAAAAACCCACCCCGAGACAGCAGGAAACAAAGAGTTATTCAATTGATAGACGCCTGTGAAGGGGTCAAGGGGTGCAAGATGTGTTGGAGAACAGCATTTCATTTTAAATACCCCAGCCTAAGCGTGTCCTTTGGAAGGGAGCTTATACTGGAAAAGGCAGGATATATTGCTGTGCCTATCAGCAGTGACAGGGCATAAAGAGCAGCAGTGTTTGATCAGATGTTCAGAGGTAATGTAGTGTTTCCACTAGGAATTAAACATAAAATTTTTTTGGCTTTTATAATGCAGAAGCAGGCAGACTTGTAACAAACAATAGTTTAATGGATGTTTGCAACCCAAAAGAGCACTCTAAACTGATACATAACAGTGCTACTGCTTTACAGAGGTGAGGCAAACCCACCATCTGCACACAGATCTGAGTGATCTATGCCAATGCACAGCAGCCCAGGACACAGGGCTGTAATAATTTTTAAAGCTTAAACCACAGCTTTAAATGTTAACATGAAAACCATAGCAATGGTATTGTTAAGAGGACTGCTTAGTTTGTGTTTTAGTGGGCTCACATGAAGGTAAGGGCATACATTGGACACCTTCAGGGTGAGGAGCCACCTCTCCTGTGAATTGTGTCTGCCAAAGCAGCCTCTGGGAGGTGTGGGACTGAGATGGGAGCAGTTCCCAGATCCCCAGCATGGCCCAAGGTGACACACTAATGGCTGGCTCCTGCACTCTGTGCTGTAGCCAAACTTCCAGAAGAACAAGCAGTGGCCATGGGGAGGCTGAAGATTTGCAGGACCCAGCCTTTCTGTGTTGATGTGCCCTCTCCTGTAAATGTTGGAAAAAACCCCAAGTACCTAGAAAGCTTTTTTTTTTTTTTTTTTTTAAATACATGAATTATTTCAGACTTGCAGAGTGAAACTCTACACTTTCCAGGGTGATGTGCAGCAAAAGTACATTTAATTAAAATGTTGTTTACACAGACCATATCAAGTCAGTTCGTTTCCATGTTTCACAGATTTTAGGGTGGGGAGATGTCCTTTAACCCAAAATGTCTTCTCCAGGTGGGATTGCATGACAGGAGACTGGACTGTGTGACATGCAGGAGAGGGGGAACCCCGAGCCTATGCCTGCCATCGACTCCTTCCTTTCCTGCAGGGTAGCAAATAGCCAAACTAGGTGGCTTAGCCTCTCTCAAGATTATTGCAGGGTACAGAGATCTCTGAAATGTATGAGTGAAGTCTAGGAATCATGTTGAGATATGCAACATAACTGGGATAAGCTTTTGGCACAGCTCTTCGTTGTTTCTCGTGTCCAGGGTGCCAGCATAGGCATTTCTGCATAGTACTGAGCTGGGTTATGGGGAGACCATAATGACTCTAGAGATCCTGGAGACTGAGCCATGCTATTGGGATGTGGCCTTTCTAGAACTGGATTTGGATATCCTCACCTGTCCTTTCCTGCACTGGGAATCTTGAACCCTTAGGGTCTGCCTGGTTCCCCAAGGGAGTTTCTGCAGGAGCACAGGAGGATGCACAGAGCACCTTAGAGCTCTAAGGGAACAGCAGAAGCCAAAAGCGTGGTGGCAACAGCAAAACAGCTTCCACTTCAAGAAGGGACAGTAACATCCAGCTGTGGTGGTTCAGAGAAGAGATGTGAGGTCTAAGGAAGCAGTGCCACCTGGCTGATTTGGGGTTTGTTTTTTCCGTGGTTGCTGCGCCAGCGATGGGATCGCCAGGTGTGTTTTCTGGTACTCAGTTCAAAGTCTTTAAGCCTAATGATGAACTGTTTGAACCAGCATTTGACTTCCAACTGAAGTAGCTTTAAAGAAGTTCCTTAACTAATCAAAATTGTATGCTAAAAAGAAGAAAAACCACAGTGAGGGCTGGGGGGTGGAACTGCAGGCCAAAATAGACTGAAATCCAGCAAGCTTCATTTAACCTTGGGTTTAGGCAGGTAAGTAGTAACAGTGACTTCAGCAGAGCTGTTGTCACGAGGGCAGCCAGCTCACGCTGGGGCTTAGTGCATTTGTCATCCAGAGAGAGATAGAAGAGATCCCAAAGGTAAATATGCCTGCTGCCAGTTTATAAAAAGAAGTTGATAAAGTTTTCTGCTCCAAAATGGAGTCAGAACTGTGCAATAGATGTTTATAAAAATTCAGGCAAAGTTCTGCCCCCAAAAAAGTAATTAGCAGCCCTTTAAGTTGCCAGGCACAGGTTACAATTCTTTAGAAGTTTTGACTTGCGTTCCTCTTTAACTTTTTAAAATAAATCTTTAGAAGACCAGTGTATTTCCTTAGGTATGTCCTTACTTTCCTCTCTGAAGATTTCCATTTATAGTTTTTGAAAAATTGGCAAGTATGCAGAAGATGTAGGCTGTGCTATTGCAAAACCCAGCACATGTCAGCACCAAGCAATTGCCATACAGGGACCTTAAATTAGAATTATAACGACCTTGGTAGTAGTTGAGCTGAATACTTGACTTCTTCACCTGGTGGACCATTGAACAAAACAATAGAAAATGTATCTGAGGTGAACCAAAGAAAGGGATTTCCCAATAAATATGAAATCCAATATGAAGGGATTATGAATTATTCTTTTTGTTCTCAGCCCAAGCTGAATGATTTTTTGTGGTATAGAAAAATAATTTCTTCCATATTTCTTCCGTTTTCTTACTCCTAGCAGTGACTTTAAAATGTTTTTATTGATTAAACATTTCAAATTCTTGCCCACTACAAATATGCCCTTTTTGATGGAAATAGTTTGTGGAATTTGTGGCCAGATTTGTTTGGCCTGAGGTATATTTTGAAGGAAAAAGAATTGCTACAAAGGAAATTTGCCCTACTAATTTGCTCTCCTGCAGTTCTGTCTGCTTCCCCGGACACTTGATACATATTTCCACTTCACTTTGTTTTCTTTGGGGAGAAGATGGAGTGATTCAAGTCTTTTTTAATGCAATAATTACAGTTTCACACAGTGAGCAGAAGGTTTTGGTGTGTTGCTTTGTTTGGGTATTTATACTCTCGTGTATATTGCTGGCCTGGCTGGGCCCTGGCACCCGCTTCTGGACTCACCACCTATAAAACCAGGACAAGTTTTGCTCAGACAACCTTAGGACTGTGGAGAATCCCATCCTGTTCTCTCTTATGACGAGGCTGCAATGCTTTAGGCACTCCTTTGTTGAGATTAGAGACTTTAGCCTGGTAGCACATCCCCATCATCAACACAAACCATTGATAAGCTGGTGCTTCAAGGAGTTGTTCTCAAATGTGCAGGCTGCACATGAAGAAGGTGGCAGCATGTGCAGGTATATAATAGCAGCCCTCAGAAAAGATAATTTCCAGAAAAGATTATTTGTTACTGCTTTCACAACATGAAAGCAGGATGAGGGCATTCAATTTAATATGAAAATAAAACTTAACAAGAGGTGCTCTCAGCATGAAAGTGTGGCAGGTGAGAGAACTGTTTGGGAACAGTGACATTATCTTAATTTCTTGCTTTACTACAACTTGCCTAGACATAATTAAGGTTGACAAGTGCTTGCTTTTCTTCTTCTGGGGTATGAAATATCTAACAGAAGGGGAAGGCAAAATTTTTGTGAGAAGCATTGTCCTGTTTTCAGCACTGGTCCAATGTAGATCTTTTGTTATGTGTCAGACAGCAACTTCTGTTATTTCATGGGCTTCTTGGTCAATAAATACAGTTTAGGTTTGAAGAATGTGTGACATTATGTAGCATGCATTTCATAGAAATATTGTGGCTACACAGGAAGCAGCAGATGCCTTATTTCCTGATGTCTTAGTAGTGCTGCATAATCTGTTTTAAGTTCTTCTCCTTGACTTGTGACAAGAGTTATTTAAGAAAAGCAACCTTTATGCAGTTTTGTACAAAACCCGTGCCAGGGTAATAGGTGGATAATTCACTGGTGTTTTAAATTTGAGAGCAAAGCCAGTCTTTTCCAAACTCCCATTCCATGAGTTAGGTGTCTGGTGTCTTGAGACCACAGCTGTGATTACAGAGGGTGATTGCAGAGGGTTTGTTGGGAGCTGTGGGGCTGGGACAGGGCAAGGGGTGCTCCCCAATCCCACTCAAGGATGACTGCTGGGATGGAGGGTGCACAAGGACATCATTTATGCCAAGGGATTGTGCTCAGCACAGCTCCAAGGGGTGGAACAGGAGAGAGGGTCGAGGAAACCATGGGACTCTGGAACTGTTTGCAGACCGTGGTTTCAGACAATACCATTATTCAGTGGTGTGAATAGGAGATTCCTCCTGCCTTTCTACAGATCTGTGCCATCACTGCACACGGTGTGCATGTTTGGTGTTTGGCCCCATACCTGACCTGTTTGCTGCTGCCTTCATTTCCTGACAGCCCTGCAGTGCTGCAGAGATGTCGTGCTTCTGAGGCTGCAGTGTTGTTTGGATGTGAAAAAACCCCCTGGAGAACCTTCCAGGTGCCCCCAGCAGCCTGTTGCTGTGTGTGGGGCTTGCACCACGCCTTCTCAGAGGCTTTAGCAGTGCTTAGCACAATGTTTGTGCCTGGCCTAGAGGTACACAGGCATTTTCCTCAGCAGCCCTGGCTGCACGTGAGCAGGTGTGTCTTGTGTGCCAGGGTATCTCTGTTCGCTTGTCTTGTGGCATTGCCGTGGGGCTCTCACCCTGACTGTGTGACCACATGTCCCCTGAAGGACTCCTCAACCCCTAGGAAACCTGAGAATTTGTGTCATGTGGAGATTTTATCTGCATTTCACGTGGGAACATAGGATTTTACTGGAATAGTTGTACCAGTTCAGCCCCTCATGTGAATGCAGTTACATGCAGTAGGTGCAGGATCTATTTAACTTTGCAGCAGTAGGAACAGAGAGCTCTTCTGGATCTCATAACTGGATGTGTGTGATCAGCTTCTGCTTGTAGGCTGCCTGATCAGGAGAGATCTTGAGGCATTACCATGTCAGTTTAGTCCTTCTGAAAGGACTGTGGACCTTGTGTCCACAAAGCTCAGTGGACACATGTGACAATCTCAGTCCTGTGTATTCTCTGTACAAATATATATTTAACCTCTCTGAATGTACAATGTGATGTGTTGGGGACACTCAGCGGCACTTGATCCACAGGTGGCCTTCCCAATGTTCCTCTCCATCTACAGTGGCGTGGGGTAGCCACTGGGACAGGCAGGTTGTGGTGTGGCTGTGCCGATGGGACACCTAAGCAGGAGCATCTTGGGATGCTGCCAAAGGGCATGGAGTGGATGAGATTTGGGAAGCTGCTAGGAAAGGATGAGGCCCAGGCCAAGGAGGCTGCTGCAACCATCAGCTCCAGCCTTGGAGAAGGCTGGGTCTTCAGCCTGCCTCCAGCTGTCCTCACTTCTCCCCCTTTCCCATCCTCAGACCCTTTTTCATGTGCTGAAATGTATTTGTTCTGCCTTTTGTCTTTACCAATGGTTGTTGGGGGGAGGAGGGAGGGAGGGAGGCAGGCTGGTATTTTGTTTTTCATTCCTCCAGGAGCTCAACCCTCATTGATACTTGCCAGGTCTGAACTGTAGCAGAGACACTTTGAGCTGAGTGCAGAAATGTCTGCGGGGGAAAAAAAAGAGCTGGTTGGTTTTGCTTTAAAAATAAAATAAAGGTCCCACTAAAATTCCCCCATGGGCCAAGGAACAAACATGATAAATTGCAGCCCAGAGGGTAATTCATCTGGAAAGGTAAAATCATCTAAAAATAGCACCTTAGAATGAAAGTGCTTCATTGACAATAACTACAGTGTTGCTACGGTGATGCTGGGAAAAAATGATCGTTGTTACTTAGACTGCCACAGAACTGCTCCCCCGCCCTCCCATGGCATGAATCAACTGCTAGTATTAAAATCACAGACAAATTTTGTGTTATATTTCAATTTTTTTCCTTGTCTGAATGCTTCTCTGTTCTAGTGCATGTCCTGCAGACAAATGAAACACCATCAGGGGAAGGCATTGAAATAAAATTTATTGGTCAGCTCAGTGTGATCTATTTATGTATTATCTCAATTGCAACTCATGCTCTTTCTTTTATCAGAGCAGCTTGCTTCCAGAGCAGGGAGGCAGCAGTCAGAATGAGACCCGAAGGTAACAGCTTGATGGGACTGTTCGCAGATTATTTTTTTTTTAGCCTGCAGCAAGTAAAAGACAAAATACTGACGAAATCCAGAGCCTTTTGTTTCAACAAGTTTCAAGTTAAACACCTCCCAGGGTATGTGTCATCCTGCTTTGTGAGGATTATGAGAGATGAGAAAGTTGAAACTCCAAATTTCTTTTAAGAAAACATAGTTTGGCAATAGTGTTTCTTTTAGCATCCATACCAGCAACAGAAGAGCTGGGTAATGCCCTTTTGATATACTCAGCCCATTCAGGCTCAATTTGGGGGATTTGAAATGCAACACGACTTCAAAATGTTTATGGCTCTGCAGAGACTATATTTGCAGGCAAGTAAAGCTTCACAGTCTTTTGTGTGGCAGCTGAAACCTCCTTAACTGTCTGCCTTAGGTGGAACTGGTAAATGGCTCTGTTTATACAGCAGCTGCATCTCAAATGCAATCCATACAGCTGGCAGCGGACCAGTTGCAGTGTAGATGATATTTTAATTTCCCCATCAAATGCTGTCTGTAATTTGTGAGGCTTTCCTTAGAAAAATGAAGCAATATTAAATCACACAGCGGGTACTGTGTGATACTTCCTGCCTTCCTTGAAGAGCCTGGAGTATGCCAGTTACACTGTAGACAATGCTGTATGAACGTGAAAGAAAAATATATCCATGTGTTCTTAAAATTAAGTTTAATTTCTAGCTGCATATAGAGTCTCTGACTTCCTCCATGTTGATGTTGGGCTAGAGCCATCAGTATGCAGACAATTGCTTCTATGTGGCACCAAGCCTTACCTAAAGAAGATAGAGCATCAGTCTCACAGGCTCAAGAAATTATATAATTAGACTTTTAGGGGTTTTGTAGCCCTCTGAAGCTAGGAATTAAATTTTATGAAGGGTAATTTTAAGAGTGGTTGACTGGCAGCCTGGAAGGATGGAGCATTAGATGGCCAAGGAGGAGGGTTTTATTAACTCTCTGCTTTTGCTTCGGGACAATTATTGGGCCAAACTACATCGAATTCAGAGGAGATGGAGGCATCTGAGACTTTGTAGCATTAGATAATCTTTTAAAGCAGTGACTCAAGCTCTGGCTTTGCTAGCTGCAAGGTTTAGTGCTTCTCCTTTGTAGCTGGTATTCCAGTGGTGAGGAAGAATAAGAATGTACAGGGAAGTGAGGCTGGGTTTAATTTTTTGTACTGCATGCAGGAAGATAATGATGGGCTCTTATCATGATGTGGCACTGAGTGAAAGGATTCATTTCAGCAGAGCATTACAGAAACATAAAGAATTTCATAATGCTTTCCCCCAGTGTTTATATATAGCATATTCCTTTTGTTCAGCTTTGCACAGAGTTCAGGTATGAAAGGCTGTGTTTAGAAGGTATTGTGATTCAGGTTTAAAGTGATGCTGATCCACACTCGCTGAAAATAATGAAAGATTTCCTCTGACTTCAGCAAGCTTCAGTTTGGGGTTGCAAGGCGGGGAGCTCAGACACGAGACCTCCCTCATACATCCTAATGCTCCAGTGCAGATTGCTCCAGCTGATAGCTCTGTCATGGAGAGCAGAATTTGCACTTCTGAATGTCACTTAATGCAGACCTGCTCTGCTGCCAGCGAATACACAGAGGCAAACAGGTATGCCAGGGAACAGCAGAATTTGGCACAGCTGCCAGGATGGAGTGCAGACAATGGGAGTCGTGGTGTCCAGTCCAAGGGGGTCTGAAATTCAGTGGGAGCTTTGCCCAGAGGCAAGATATTGCTGGGCAGCTGCCAGGTGTCACAGTGCCTTTTTGGGGGGCAGCTTCTCTCAGGTGCTGCTGGTCTGTGCAGCCCCTGATTTGGGAAGGGGGGAAGCACATCCCTCATTCTCCTGTGCTGCACCTGCTTTGGTTACAGCCCTCGCTGTAACTCTGAAATGGAATTGGATCAATTGCTATGAGAACTGAAAAATGGCACTTCAAAATGATGTTAATTCTTGAAGAGATGAATACTTACACAAAGATATACAGGTGTCTGGCATGGTGGACCACACTGTGTCCTCCATGTCCTAACAGGACAGATTATGAAATGGCAGGTTTGCTGACTGCATCAAAAGAAAGGTCACAGTGGAAACTTTTTTCCTAACTGAAAGCTTATTTCCTCTTGGAGTTCTTGCTAGTGGGAGGTAACATTTGCATGCTGGTAGAGTCAGATTCCAGAACTAGCTTTAGGTGCAGTTAACTAATCCTTCTCATTGTTTGCAATTCATTTCACAGGGTCTATCTTTTTAGTGTACAGATAATATAAGATGATCTGGTTTTTTACACAGAGGGCACCATTGTCATCTCCTGGAATCATCTTAATGTGGATTGCAATTGCTGAATACTTTGCATGTGTGTGGAACTATAAAGAGATTCTACAAATAAATCATCAGGCATTTCTGTTCTGGAGAAAGCACAGGCTTTAATGAAGAATAGTTGTGTAGGATCTGCTTATTTTACCTCTGGCACAGCAGTTGGTCTGAATACAAGCTGTGTAGTGTTAGATCCCTTGGGGATCCTTTGAAATATGTTAAACATCATCTACATATTTCTTCTCCTTCCCTTAATGACTCACTGACTTTTATCAATGTATGTCATTCCTTTCTCTTCTCCTTTCATGATAAGTGAGTTTGCTTAGCAAATGACTGCCCTATGATGGCCTCTTAGCTCTCCTTTCTGGGCTTTAGAACTAAACATTTGTTCAAAAATTTGTAAAAGGTACTGTGGTGTTAGCTTGAAGCTTGAAAAGCTTCGCCTATCCTTGGATGAATATGTGTGAAGGAAAAGTAACTCAGAGGGCATGGTTTGTGATTGCCTTCAGGAAACAGACAACAAAGACCCTCTGTGAATCCAAACCACCAAAGAGCTTACTCCAAGCATTCACAGGAATACAGGCAGAGCATTTTTCTACACAGCAATAGAGGCTAGAAACAGGATCAGATATTTGAAGAGAAGATAGGAAATGGCACGTGAAAATCATTTCTCTGTGGAAGGCTAGCACATAATCTGTGTCCTCTTTTAAGACCCAAACAAGGCCTTTTTGCTAATTTTGCTGCTTCTGAGAGCTTTTCCCTCTACTGTAGAGGTAGCAGCCTGTAGAGAAGTACCTGCATATGCATATGAGACACGTGCCTGGCACAGAGCTGTGTGCTCACACTGAAGTCCTGGTGATTTTAGAGCAGACACCAAAGACCCCATGGCCTGCAGTGAGTTGTGTCAGTACAGGCTCCACCCCAGTCTGGCTTAAAAGGCACCTTGAGCTCTTCCACTAACTCCTGGGCAGCGCACATGCATGGGGCAGCTCTGGTGTGGACAGGGCAATGGAAGCAAAGATGCAAAGCAGGTGGAAGTGGAGTGCCTTAAACAGTGGATCTCAGCAAATATGCCTACCCCCATTTCTGCATCTACATTATCATCCACCCTCTTTAGCTAGTCAAATAATGGCAGGCTGAGGGCAAGGGAGGGGCACTGAGGCATGACCTAGCTCCCCACTGCCCTGGGGCTGACGTGTTTCTTTCCTTGAAAGACCCTCCAAGGCCCTGTGTTTCTGATTTGCTTCCTGCAGTAATTACCGTGGCTGATGTTAAGAGCTTGTAATACCCCGTGCATAAATTGCTGTGGCAGAATCATTGCATTTTATATCCACTGGGATTAGACTAATCTGTTGTGTTATGCTGAGAACTCAGAAAGTAAGAGGAGCCCTTTCATGCATTACGGCCTCATTCAGTAGAGGTTATCTAAAAGTTGTTTCTGCATCTTGCTGGAGGCTCTTATAAAACAGTGACCATGAAAGCACTGGTCTGCAACATATTCATGTGACAGGCAGTGCTTACACTGCAATTAGTGGAGATCGAGGAATGAGTAAACAGATGTCCTTGGGAGTGATCTCAGCCTTGGCCTGGAAGGCAGTGACCTCTCACAGTGTGGGATGTGGATATGTTAATTGCTGGTCTTTTAACAGCTCCAGATGCTGCACTGGATAAGTCCCAGGTGTGTGAAATATCATCCCTTTGTCTTGTGTTTCCACAATTGAATTGGTGTAACAGAGAACTTCCAGTGGGCTGCAGGGTGAGATTTTATCTTCTTTGTGGCCTCAGCTCAGCTGATTCTTGAGTCCTTGACCACATACAAAACTTGCCCTTCTGGGTGTAGTGGTGAGTAGGAGCCTTTTCTTCCAGATGCTGACTGGCCCTCTCTGCAGCAAGGGTCCTGCAAGGACCACCCCCCTCTCAAGCCAGGATATTCTTCTCATACTGCTTCAGAATCTTTTGCTATTCATAGTGTGCCCAGAAACACAAACAGGACCTCACTCTGTTGACTGCTGAAGAGCTTCTTGCAGAAGCCCAGGAGATTGGGTGATTTTCCCCAACAAGGCTTTGCTGTGTCTGGTGCTGTGTGTGAGGATGTACTACTGCTAGGAAAGCTTTGCAGGATGTCCACTCAAAATCAGCTTTGACTGAGCAAGGCAGCCAGACACCTGGGGTAACTCAGCAACAGAGGCTTATTGCTAGTGATCAAAGTCAGCACAGACTGCTCTGTTGTCTTGAACGTGGCTTTTGCTTGGTAAGAACACTCAGTAGGAATAGAGCTATAGCTCAGGCTCTCAGCTGTAGCTTTATAACTCAGTGTATATTTCTGTAAATGCTGTGCTGTGGCTGAGTTCCTGACAATCCCACGAGGCTACGAGCACTTATCCTCATGGACAAGACACAACAGTTTTGCTCGGATTCTTCTTTGGTGCATATATGTCTTTTTCTAGCTGATTGCACCAACAGCACAGGCCACCTGCCCTCTTGGGTTAGGCTTTCGTTCTGAGTTTGGTGTCATCCCAGTATCTGCCCCCAGCCTTGAGACTGTCTATGCCATGAGTGGAAAAAAAGCTTTTCCCAGAGCGTTTTTTTGTTTATTTGGTCTCGGTTTGTTTTGGTTTTTTGTTATTCTAGCTCAATAAAGCGACCTTGTCTTGAGGTTTTGAATCCCAAAGACCCAAAGTTCAGAGCCTTAGGGAAGAAACAGTAGGGTTAAATAGCTGGTCACTGAGCAGAACTGACAGTGAATAAACCCTGATCTCTCAAGATACTGTTTGTCTGCATATGGTGTTATGTCCCTTCCTGAAGTTCCAGCAGATACAGTGGTCTCCTGGTCTGCCAGAGGTGAACTTCATCTGGGTCCCTTGGGCAGTAGCTTATTCTTATTTCCTACAGTTAAGCTATATCTGGGAACATGTTGATTGTGATTCGACTGACAGGTCTTTGAGTGAGTTTTGTGAGTTCAGCTTTGGAAAGAACTGTATTTAGTTCCAAGAATAAGAGCTCTATTGTTGCTCGTGACCTGCTGTCCCTGCTCCAGTAATTGACCAAAATAGTCAGCATCCTGAGGATCATGCATTTTTGAACCTACATTATTGTTCTTGCAGAGAGAAAACCTCTTTGTATTCTGTAAGAATTTAGTGCATTTGCATGTGTTCATGTTGTAGAGTGCTTAAAGGCATTAGTAAAAGATCTTTTATCATGGGTAGTTGGCTAAAGGAAATAATTCTCCTTAATCTTTGTAATTTTCCCTATATTGGTACTTCTCAAATTTTTTCACAAATAATATAATTTAGAACAATTTTCTTAACAAATCTGAGGATGTCTGTTTTCTCTTCGGGGCCCCTCCTGTTGCCTTAACACAAGTGTTCCCTTGACTTGTCTTTGTTCCATTGCTATTAAAAGCCATGCTCATCACTGACTTCGGGTTAAACAGGGCTCCATGCAGGAATGCAAGAGAAAAAAGTCAGTCTCTCAGAACTGAGGAAAGAGTAGGATTAGAGATGCCTGGTAACCTTAGCACGGTCCCTCTGGGTGTTATAAAACAGACTTGGATTGTGTAGATTTATGTGGCCCAGGGGCTTTTCTAACTTGAACCAAAGTAATGCGTAGCTCAGGACAGGAGCCAGTGGGGCATGTGCCTCAGCTTTCCCTCTCTGGGCACCCAACATCCTTTGTTTACACAAGAGATGTGAGGCCTGTTTGGCCACTGTCCTACGTGTGGAACCATTCTCCACCTTGCCCATGGCGTTCCCGGTAGTTTATGAGGGGAGGTTTTCTCTCAGGGTGCACTTTCACAGACATTAGAGACCAAATGGATGGTTGGACCCAATGGCCCCAGAGGTCTTTTCCAACCAAATGATTCCATGGTTCTGGAAAGTACAGAAAGCAGGATGGGGTATTGTAATTCATTTTCTGTCTACCATGTAAGCAGTATGGCCTGTAATTAAATCACAGCGCAAATGTAACATTTTGGGAGAGCTGTAGCTTACAGTCCCAGTAACTGAAGGACAATTCTGCATTTACCCATCCCTTCTCAAACACATCAGCAGCTGGTTTTAAGAAAACTTCCTCAAGGAAGGCACATGCTTTTGAGATATGTAATTCTCCATTGCCACTGCCTGGTTTGGGAAGATGGGAACTGTGAATTTGTGTCTAATGCAGCACTATTTCTTGGTTTCCATCTTCAGTTTGGAGCAACACTTTGGATCACAAAGCCTTCCTCATGCACTTCTTAAAGTTTTAAAGGGAGTAGCAGTAAGGGATGATGGTTGTCTGGCACGTAATACTCTTTATGAGAAATCAGGTGGCACATACCACATGGCAAGATTCTCTGGATTCACACATTTGCCCTCAGAATGTGAGGATAATTGCACTCTTGTGTGTTGAGAACCCATAGCAGTCATGGAAAGAGATAATGATGGTGATGATTTTGTAAGGGCCTCCAAGATTCTTAGCACGTAACGGGGGATGGAGTAACTTTTTCTATTACTTTTTGTAACTATTTCTTAAAAAAGCAGAAGGCACAGTTCTTCAAAGTGACAGAACAGCTGCTTGATTTTCACAACAACTAAGCACAGGCTTAATGCTAAACGCACCCTTAAGTGCATAGCTCTGTCAGGATGATGAGCTGAGTTGGAGTCTGATATTTTCTGCAAAATGTATGTAAATTAGAAGATCTGTAATACATGATCTCTGCAGGCCACTACCTAAATCAGCTGAATGCCACTTCACGGATGTGTGCTCTGAAGTAGACAGTGCCTGTAATGTCCATCCACACAAACAGCTCCCTTCTCTTCCCTAATGAAAGGCGAAGCTTATTCCAAGTTACACAGCGATGCCAGTAAAAGTGTTGAATGTCTGAAATGGGTCTGTGTTACTGGCTGTGTCTCCAATTTTCTTCTAGATCAGTTGTCATGAAAAGAATTTACCTTTATGAAAAAGACCAAATGAAAATATGCAATTGCACTTTGTGAGTGCGATTGAAAATGAAGCCCGGAATAACCAAGGACTCAGTGTAATGTTCTGAATAAAATTGGTGCTTAGTATTTTGTTTGGGGGGATACACTGGTAGTGGTGAAAGAGCTGGAGGTATAGATTTGGTTTAATCTCCTAAATGATAATTTCCCAGCAAGGAGCAAAATTTGGCAGGATTTGTTGTTATTTCTGTGATGGTGTTCATTGCCAGAAGTCCAGTTTGATCAGGAACTTTCTACACACACCACCATACCAGATTGATTATGGTTATATACATTTTTCTTTAGCTTTACCTAATGGATTTCTAATTCTTTTGATATCTAAAGTGAGAAGAATTTCTCAGAAGCTGAAGAGCTGCTTTGCTGCAGAGAAAATTCTGCTCTTGTCTCTGTAGGAAGAAGAGGCCCCCTGTGCAGGCGTAACGTGGTGATGGGCCAGGGAAGCTCAGATGGTGGGGTAGGAGGTTTGCACCATCTGACACAGAGCTCAGCTCCTTGAGGCTCCTGGCAGGAGGTTTTGAAGGGGTGGAGGGATGCTGCTGGGTTCAGTGGCCGTAACTGAGCTGCTCCAGAGCTCAGCAGAAGGAACTGCTTATGCTCCACATGTCTCCAGAAGCCCCCCATGGTGCTGACAGAGGCTGCTGACACTGTAGCCAGCAGGATTGGCCATGGCAGCCTGGCAGCCTTGGTGGAGGTGGAGGCTTCCAGGCAGGGCTCAGTAGGATGGCTCTTCATGGGATCCAGGGTTCCACCCTCTCCAAACCCCAGGATGCTCTTCAGTGGAAGGATGAAAGATCCATCCCCAGGGAATGGAAAGGGGTTAGGTGACAAGGACAGTGCTGTTAATGTCCCATCTGGATGTGTGTGTGAGGGGTGTCATGCAAGTTGCATGAGAAGTCCAGTTCAGGTAAGGCATCATTCAGATAAGGCATCAGGCTGCCAGCACAGTGTGAAGCAGGCTCTCGACTACCATGAAACAGGATTATTTGTAAAGGTTTAGCATCTAAACCCAGTATTACAATGGCACCCAAGTGAGTAAATGTAGGACTGTAGCTAGCATGAAGGCCTACCTGCACTGAACTAATTACAGGATCAATATTAAAACATGAATCACAGCTTTGTGTGATTTGTATCAAGAGTAACAGAAATTAATCAAGCAGCATGGTGTATTTAATTTTATAAATGCTGGGAAAATGCATATTATTCTCCGTGTGAAGCAGCAGCAGGAATTGCCAACATTTTGTAGGAGGAGAAAACTGGGACTGAGGATTAATGCTCCTTACCCAGAGCTGCAAAAGCACTTGGTCTTAAGAGGCATTATTCTCAAGTACTCTTTTTTTTTAATTGACATCCTGGTTTGCTCCTGAAATGTACACAGCATCTGCCAATTCTGACCTTGGTAGGAGGCAGCCAGGATGGGAGACTTTCCTTTCTGCCTACACCACTGGGGTGCACTCCCTCTTGGTGCCTGGTTGTAAACAGGGCTTGTGCCTCTAGGTTGGCATTTCTGCTCATTTATTTGTCTTTGTATTCACACTGTTTTCATTACTTTCATTTAATTTATTTGCCTTTAACTGTCTATATCATGGTGGCTTCTGCCATCCAGCCCTGGGTGACATTCCAGGTGGCACCTCCTGCTGGCAAACCCTACCCTGGGAGTTCCTGCATAAATTCTCCAGAAACTGGTGTGGAGGCAAAAAAAAAAACCCAACTTATTTAATTTGCTTAACTTGTCACTGGGTCACGTGCTCCAGGCACCTTCAGCCTGAAGGACAGACCTGCCTTCCAGGCAGTGTTGCCTGAGGACCTCAAGAAGCTTCATAAGAATTTCTGAAGCTCACTGTGGCAGTGCAGAGAGCTTAACACTGACTCTCAAACCTAATCCTGGCATGACTGGGGTCTTACTGTCCAGCAGTGTCCAATCCCAACCTCAGCCTCACGAAAATTCAGGATTGTATTTGCATTGTTGTTGGAAGCACTCCCAGAATGAGCATGCTTCCTTATGAGACTAAAAGGTGGTGACGAACACTTTGTGCTCAGAGCATCCTAGGGGGATGTCAGGCAACAGAGGATGGCATTTAGAAAAGTGGGCATTATTTAATAATGCTAATGACACCATTGGGGTCGCAGTTATCTGGGCCCCTCTGAGCAGGGCTGCTTGTTGGAAGGGTTTTGCACGTGTATTTTTTGAATTCTGTGCTTGTATGAAGCAGCTTCTAATTGCATAAACAAGAGTTATGACACAGCTAAATGAGAGTTAATAAAAGGGAATATAATGTACTAATTTTTCAGAGTGAAAAGGAAGGATTGGGGTGCAGGGATGTCCTAAAGCAATGCTATTTTATCTAATGCCACCTACGTGAAATGTATCCAGAAAGCATTGATTTTTCCATTGGAAGTTGTGCTTCATTCACCTCATTTACCTAATTATTCTTAAAGGCAGAAGTTTAATGAAATTACTTTGGATAATAAACCATTGGGATTTGCCATCTGTGGAATGCCAGGGTTAACCGGCTGGAACTGAGAAAGAGCCTCTGTCCTGCTTCTGTGACTCCTTTGTCATCATTCATAGCAGTGTGATTGGCACTGACTTGCAACCTGGATTGCTCACATGGGTCCATAAATCGTGCTGGTCCTGTCTTCAGTGCCTCAGCAGCTGACCAAGAACGCCTCCCAAACTCCTCTTCCAGGCACCTCCTCTGCTGGGCACAGCACTGGAAACCACTGGTGCATTCCTGCCACTGCAAGCTCCCCTCAGGACTGCAGGGAAGGGAGGGCTTGCTGGACCTCAGGACTTCATGGTGGAGAGGGGTTACCACAGCCTGAAGGCAGCCTTCAGCTTGAGTTACTGTGGGACCAAATGAATAATTTGTTGTAGGTGAGGCAGATTTAGGTACAGCGAGGTAACGACTCCTTTCTCTGCATGTTCTGTGGGCCAGCCACACTGCAGATCGTTTGCCAATCCTAATGACTTCCCAAAATCACTGCTTGCATTATGCTTTGTGAACCCTGCTTTAGGCAAATATCTCCACCATACTGGAAGATCTAGTGCACTGGGAGGCATTAGATTCACAAAGGTTTCGATGTAAAGGTTAAATTGATGGGCAACATCAACTATTCTTCTTAGTGCAAACCAAAAGACCAAAAAGGCTTTTAAACTCAAAAGCATATCAGAGTATAAATAAAAATATTTTGCTTTTTAGAGCAGGGAAAGCAAAAAGCTTGGGATTTAACAGCAGGTAAAGCGAGCCAGTCTCTGCTCTCTGGCCCAGAAATGAGCTGCCAGGGGACAGATTGCTCCCCTGCAGCTCACCTCCTGACTAGGACCACCATGTCCAGACCATCCAGATGGTCCAGGGTGGGCAAACCCTTGAACCATACCCAGGGACTGTCTGGGAGAGGGCTGCATGGCACTGTGGCCACAGGGATGGACATGACAGACCAGTGCTCAGGTGCAGGGATGAGTTTGGCCAACCTGATCAGGCTGTGGAGTAGCTTTGGACTTGGAACAGTTTCAGCTGGAAGAGGCTGGCTTCTGAATGCCCTTAATCAGGCAAACTTCATCACATGGATTCAGTATTTAACCCATTTAATTATGACTGCACAGGATATGACATATCAGTGGTCAAGTAACCTTTCCACCACTACCTTGGAAGAAAGCAGGGCAGGACAAACCTTTCCAATTACCCCAAACCTTGCTATGCTCTTGAATCATTTTGATCTGAGAAACTCCATCCTATCAGCCATCTGAGAGCACGGGGGTAAGAACAAACAGATCACAAAGGGGTGTTTGACATAGTTGCTAAATATTATGAAACCTGTGGGGTCACAGTTACAAGAGGTGAAGCATAATGAAGGTCTGTTTTAATCACAGCACTCAAATATGGTGGTAATAAGCAACCTTATAAATCTCTGTTAGAGTTTTCATTATGTTTTTAATGAAATACTGATTAGCCTGTGCTAATTGACATGAACCCTGAGCAGACAGCAGCAAATGAAAACAATCTGGCAACTGGCTGCTACCATGTGTTGGTTCTGTACAGCCCTTCCTCGCTGCAGGCTGCTGGCATGCCAGGGATGGAGTGAGGTGGTGGCAGTATTATAGGGTCTGTTCCCTGGATTTCACTATTTAAAGGGTCTGTTATCTTCTTACTTTCTTCCTCTTCTAATTCCACATTAATTGAGTTTGTTTCTTATACCTGCTTCGGTCACATTTTTGTTTGCTGACTTCTCTGGGCAAGCAGTGGCTTTAGGCAGCCAAGTAAAATAGACTTGTCCTCAAGTCAACTGTTGGTGAATAGATTTTGTATGTGGCTTGGTGGGTTTTCATGAGAGCTTTTCAAGCTCAGTTCCTGTTTGCTCTCTGCTTGCTTCCAGGAACAGGATTTTGTACAAGCTTAACATTTTTGTTTAAAATCAGTATACTGTATTTATGGTATGTCTGTCACTGAAATGCAAGTACTAGATGAAATACTTTTATCTGAGGGTAGGTGCCTGACAGCTTTAGTGAGATTGACCTTTCAATTGGACTTTTACTCCTTAGGATTGCCTGGCAATTAAGTGCTTGCTTTGATTTTAAATGAAGATTTTCATCCAAGGCATATAAGCCCAAGTTTCATCTTGAATCATCTTAACCCGACTTTCAGAAAGTCAGGTTAAAAGCCCAGAGCCAGCTGAAAATTAAGCTACTTTAATTTATCTAAAGTTGATTTTTGATGGTTTGTTACCCACTTCAAAATACATAGGCCATTATCTCTTGCAGTGTAAACACTGTGGAAAATGTCACATTTAATAAAAACCATGACCTCATTCTCAGCTTAATTTTAAATGAGTTTCATTATTTTACTCAATATATTATTTATTCATGTATTCAAATATATTTATTCAATGAAGTCAGAGATATTTTGATTAATTCAAAGACTAAATGCTCTGTACTTCTCATGCAAATTGGTGCAGAAAAAAAAAAGGAAAAAAAGAGGTAAAACTCTGTACTCCAAGGCCTAAATGCATCATCAGAATGTAATGAATGCTGTTTGTGTGCAGCCAAGTGAGGAGTCATGTTATCATGAATCTCTCTCCATGGCTTTTATTATCATAGCAAAAATAAAATTCAGCACATGGGTTATAGATCTGTTCAATGCTTATTTACAGACCCCATGTAGAGGTGGGAGTAAATGGTCAGATGAGCCTTGCCAGTTACTCAGGTATTGTGGGATGATTCCATTATTTCTTCGCTATTATTCCTATAATCTACCCACTTTGCCTGTCTCAATTGAAATTTAATAATTAAGGAAAAGAAACCCACACAAAACAGCCTGCAAAGCAAGAGAAGTGGGATTTTCAAAAAGCACTCACCATTATAATAATTAATTGCCCACTGAAGTGGGGAGTTAGTCTCGTTGGCATGACTTTGGTGGGAGCAGAGCTCAGGCCAGCACTCAGCACTATTAACACACAGAGCAGTGATGTGTGGTAAAGTTTGCACAGCTTGAAACTATGTCCAGGCTGCAGGAATTTCAGCAGGGTAAAACCTTAAAGGGGCTTTGGACCAGGCCTGTTATTTTCAGCTAAAATCACTCACAGAATTTTCATAGACTTAATTCAGCTTAGGAAAAAAGCCTGGTGAATTTTGTTATGTTTGGTTTTCATAGATATTTGGGGAAATATGTGTACTTTTTAAAGCACAAGTCCTGCGAGGAGCAGCTGGGTGAGCTGGGGTTGTTTAGCCTGGAGAAAAGGAGGCTCACAGGGAACCTTCTTCTCCACAAGTACCTGACAGGAGGTTGCAGCCAGGTGTGGGTCAGTCTCTTCTCCCAGTCATAGGACAAGAGGAAATGGCCTTAAGCTGTGCCAGGTGACTTTTAGATTGGATATTACGAAAAATGTCCTTACTGAAAGGATTGTCAAGCATTGGAACAGTCTGCCTGGAAAAGTGGTGGAGTTGCCACCCCTGAAAGGGTTTAAAAGACGTGACCAACCTCAGCGTGCTCAGCTGTGTCTGGTGATGTAAATGATGAGGGTATGGCAACCATGGGCTCTTCTCCAGCTCATGCACAATCAATCCAGGGCCAAGGTCTGGATGCCCAGGGGTCAGCAAACCTTATTCTGCATCATCCAGACCCTGTGTTTCCCCTGTCTGTTCTGTGGTTCTTGACAGGAAGGGAAATGCTGGTATCACATTGCAGAGTAGTTTTGTTACATGATTCCCCATCTGCTGGGCCTGCCAAACAAACAAACACATCACGTCTGAGGGATGAACATGGAATGCTTCCATATGGCCTGCTGTAGTGCAGGTTACTATTCACAGAATCACAGAATGACAGAATGCCCTGCCATGGGCAGGGACACCTTTCACTGGTTATTCAGTGTCCCACCCAACCTGGACTTGACCACTTCAGGGATGGGGCATAATCCTGTCTCTGGTGCCAGTCCCAGTTGTGTGCTGGGCTGCCTGCCTGAAAGGCTGGAATTTTTAATCTGATCCCCTTTGTAGATATGGCTGGAAAAGGGTCCAAGGTAGTGGAAACCCAGTGCCTCTTTGCTGTGCAGTGGCTGACAGTGGCATGGGCCAGGCATTTTTCTGAGCACCATCCAGAAAACAGCCTTTCCAGCTACAACGTGAGAATTTCACTCTCAGGTCTCTGTACCCATCTTTCTCTCTCACATTGTATTCAGTCCTCAGGAGGGAATTTCATGGACATTAACTGATCCTTTGCCTTATGGATGTGAGAGCAGAAATTCTGTGCTCAGATTGCCAGAATCTGTGCATACAAAAAGTCAGCCTGCTGCAGCCCTGTACAAATCACTGGTAGAAACAGGAAGGTTTTTGTTCTGGTTGTCCATAGATCAGCTCTTAAGCACCAGGCTGGGGGTTCCCACATGCTTGCATGCACCACCAGGCAATATTCTGTCTTGTAGCAATTGTGTACAACATGGAAATTGATGTGATTATGTAGCACAGAAGTTTCCAGCAGAGCCACCTGTTCCTCTTACCTTTGATAAAGTCTCCCCAGCCACGTCTGTGCTGCAGTTCATCTGAGCCATGACGTGTAAAGCAGCTGATCTTTTTGATCAAAGGCTAAATTAGAATATTGAAATAAGAGCATTCCTCTTTCACTTAGAATATCTCTATTGCATTAACAGAATTCTGCATTACTAGTTTTTAACATATGAAACACAACAAGGCAGTAGCTGTTTGTGCATCTAATAATAGTTATGCTATATCAATAAGTTGAGGATATCCATCTCTCTACGGAAGCATGCCCTTCACATGGGATTTGCCCAAAATAAGAACTTGCTGTTCCAAAAATCTGGTTACAGAAATTGGAATGTTACTCAGAGCATGAGATACTGCCTTGGCATGAACCTCCCATTGGCTCCTGGTGTCTGCAGAGGCAGAAAAAACGACCTGCAAGGTTGGGAAAATGTCTTCAGGTCAGAACTTACCAATTCTTGATGTCCTAATCATGTTCTTCAAAGTGAGAGATCCTAAAACAAACACCAGCATCAGAGAAGGCACCTGCAGAGCACTGTCAGTCTGTTGATGTAGACATCAGGTTCTCCTCGTCTGTTTGCAGTTCTCAGTCCCATCACTGTGTAAACTTTTAGGACTGGACTCATGCTTAGTATATCAAAATACTTGCCTCTGTCTTCTTTTTCAATTTCTTCTGTGTAAAAACTTGGCTGTGAAACTTCATAACAAAACCCATGGGCAGCTCTCCTCTTAATATAAATCTCCCTCATGTCAGTGGGTCATTTGCTGAGCCCTCGGCAGGGTGTGTTGCACCCTGCAAGAATTCTCATAACTTTCTCAGGTAGATATTTTCATAACTACTGGGCAATTTCCATCATTTGAGAGTGATGAAGCAGAGCAGCCCTGTAGAGACCTGGAGTCTGGAAACACTTGCAGACTTTTTGTTTTGTGGGGTTTTTTTAACAAAAAAATTTGTGTATTCCCTCATTATACAAAGTGGTGCTTTCCTGTGAAATTGCTGTTGATGCTCTACCCTAAGGCATTTGAAAGAAAACCTTTTACACCTGCCTTTGTAATGACAAGAACATTGCCATAAAGAGGCAAAGCATGTTGATGTTATTTGTCTATATTCCCACTCTTTCTTATTTTCTTTGCCTTTTAATTTGGGTCTGCTCAGTTTCTCCATTATTTTTACTATTTATTGGAACAGCCCTTACTGGTCTCAGCTAGCAATCATCCCTTCATGGTTCTGGACATTGCACAAGCACAGTGGAGGAAATTCTGAATTCCTTCAAGTCTCTAACAAGCTTGACATGAATTTTCATAAGGCATATGATCCAAGCCACAGTCTTCTTGCAGTGCAATGTGGACGTGGTAGAAACTTGTGCTGTGCTTAATTCCAGCCTTGTCAATGGCACATTTTTCATTGAGCAATAAACTCAATAAGAAAATTGAAAATTGATGCAGAAAGGGAAACATTGGACGAGAAACTGTGAAAGCTTTATTTTGATGGTCTTGTTTCTTTGGTAGATTTATTGCTTGCAAAAGCTGACATTGATGACAGGAGACCAGGACCCTGCTGAGTCAGTCTGCTGTCAGTCTGTTGGCTCTGCCACAGACTCACCATGTCAAAATGACCAAATTTCACATTTACTGGGCAGTGATAATATTTACATCCTTCGCCGTGGGCCTGAGAGTTTGTGATCCTGGGGCCTGCCCATGCTCCTACACAGGCATAAGCTGTCTGCTTGTTCACAAGTGTCCCCAGTGAAAGGCTGCTGCTTAATGTGACAGATGGGTTTGGGCTAATCATGTTTTTATTGGTGCTCACCTATTCAGTGTGCAGCAGTGAGAGCACTGCTGAGTGCTCTTCCTTAATCTCTAAGTAAAGCACGTGTTTTCTCTATCTGCAGGTCTTGCTAAGTTAAATTTAAGAGATAGGTTGTTGTAAGCAATGGTGCATTGTCTAGACTCAGACTTACAGCAACTGAGCCTGGGAATAATCTGTGTTTTCTCTGCTTTGCTGAGCCACAGAGGGAGCAATGCCTGATGACCACAACTAGAACTGGTCAAGTAGTTCCTTTTTTAGTTTTAATCACTTGCCATTTAAATATCCAGAAGAGGCACTGATTTACAAGTCCTTTTAAACTTCACACAAGGTTCAGGAAGGCCATTAGAAAAAGTAAATGAGGGTGTCAGCACGTGCATTTTAAAAATACGTCCATAAATTCCTCATCCAAAATTGTATTTGTTATTCTTCACAGCAGCTCTGTAGCTGTGAGTTGCCTATCAAATGACTCAGGCATCCTTGAACATAAAATTTTGTTGTGTAAATAACATCCAAAAGTGTTTTCTTGTGGTGCTAGAGAACCTTTTTAATCATCCCACCTCTGCCCAACCTGATTCCAGATGCAGAGCTTTTTAAATCTCCATGAAGTGATACGTTGCATCCCCAGCTGCATCCCCACAATTTCACATATCCACACATTCTGTTAACTTTGTTAATTTTGCAGCAAACCTGTCAGATTGGCCAGTTCTGGGAAACCAGATGGTTAGAAATGCTCAAGGGTCCATGAGTCACAAAGCCCCAGGTTTTCCACAGACACATCCATGAGTTTGGCTCTCCCAGTGTGGCTGAGCTCAGAGGATGGGTCACTGCCACTGCCTCTCCCAGCTCTGTCCCTGCTCTCCAGGTGGTTGGGTGACCTTGGGCAGGTGAAGCGACCCATCACTACTCCATTCCAGTGGCACAACAGGGAGAATTGGGCTCCTCTGTGGGCTTCCTGTCTGCCTTGGCTCCTGGAAAGGGATAGCTCAGAACCCTTCTCCAGCTGCCCATCCTGCTCCCACTGATGGTGGCACTGGACAAGAGCATTCACGAGTCAGCACCATAAAAAATTGCCAGGAGCTGGACACAGTCCGTGGATTTTCTATAAAAAAAGTAATTATAGACTTTATTGCTGAATTCCAAATCCATTTTCTCCTCTTCTGGGAGCTGTTCACTAAACTTTATGTTCTGAGGTAGAGCAAAACTGTCCTAGTTTAATGCAGTGTTTTATGTGTCTTCCCTGCACTCTAACACCTGATTGTTGCTAATAGCCCTGTGTGGATTTTCTTTTTCTTTCTAAATTACATTAATAGGTCTGAAATGCCCTGTGACATGGCATTTCCCTCTGGACACTCACCCTTTCTTGCCCAGGAAAATGCCAGTATCTCCAGGAGCAGTTGCCTGTACAGATTCACCTTTTCAGGTGATCAGAATCTATGTTTTTACTCCTCTCACAGAACCATCAGGCTTTGTTAGTGCAAGTTCTTGGGCATAAACCAGAACAAACCATGCCTGGAAATGAAAAACAACCCTACTGGAAATAAAAACCCCATCCAAGAAATGCATGTGCAGAGCAACAAACTCAGAATTGAAGTTGTCACAGTGGTTTTCATTCAGCCTTTTTTTACTGACACATTTCCACATTCATGATCTTCTGGCCAGGGGTATATTTAATTCAGGGGGGAAAAAAAGGAAACAAACTTTAGAAGAATATCAAAAGAAATGCTTTTCAACAGAGAGGTGCACCAGGATTATAAAATACTTTCCTCCCCTAAAGCAAATGTCCTTCAAAAACAAGACTAGGTGGTGCATTGAATATGGCACACTGTGATACTCCACAGCAGGAAGGGAAAACATCTTTTCTAGCTCACAGCTGTGATGGGGGAAGACTTTCAAAGGCTTTAAGAAGCCACTGGTGCAGTAACTCCCATATGCAGCTTCAAAAATATTCATAACTGCAGGTGACACTCCCCACCACCCCACACCAGGATTTGGGATGAACCATCATCCTCTACTGAGCAGAGAAGCTGGGCAACTTCTGGCAGGAACCCCTCAGTCCTATGGAATCTCTGTGTAGCATGGTGTGAGCTATGGGATTTCTTTTGGGGGTGATAGTGGTGGTATGCGTCTCTTAATATCATCAGAAATTCCCAAGGAGTCAAATTTTCAAAGCATTTGGAAATCAAGAGGAAATTTTTATTAACTTCAATAGCTTTTGAACTGGGCCTGTATGTGGAGGTTTTGTTTTGACATTGCTTGAGACCGGGGGGAATTGGTTTTTGATAATAAAGCACCAGACTGCAGGCTCTGCATCTGTGTTTTTTTTTAAATTCAGAACAACTCTGCTTTTATTAGATTTGTGTTATCTCTTATTTTACTACAATCTTTTTCGCATTTCATAAATACTAATTCCCCAGACAGTCTCTTTTGTTTAGTAGTTTTAATCTATCACAGGCTTTTCCATTTTCCTTTCCTCTCTCGTCCCAGAGAGATGTCATCCTCTGCCATCAAAAGCAAGAGCTTCTCCAAGGAAGCTCTTCAGCCCAGAGAAGTAGGAGCAGTGTTTTTGCTATGTATAATTTTTGTTTTCTTCTCTGTGTTCCTTCCCCTTCGTTTCTAACACCAGTGTCAGGCTCTGATTTCACTTGCTTCCTTGGAGGGGACTGTAATGCTCCAGAAACTGGTTTACCAATGTTATATTTTCTCTTGTCATCCATGGGCAGACACTTTAGACCATTCATTAATTTTTTGCACTGATGTGGAGGTACCAGGCTGCTTTAGCAGATGCCACTCAAACCCAGAGGGCTGTTCCCAGGCAGGCTGTGGTTTTGTCACTATTTGGAGGATTTTTAATGGAATCGCTCAGCCTGCTTGTTTTCCTTCACGTTTTCCTTCACCTTCTCTGCTGTGTTTCTAGTTATTTTCAGTGCCAATGAGTAAGTTGTGGTAGGCTGAAACAGGTAGGCAGAGTTGTAGTACTTCATTTAAGCTGTACCCATTAACCAGCTTATTGATGCTACTTCTGCAAATCAGGCTGGTTTGGCTTAATACTGTCCATGTAGTCCAGATAAACTGTTTGCTTCTCACCCTTCTCTTGTCTGCACTGAGCCAGTATTCCAAAACAACAACAAAAAAATTCTAGCTTTTACTTTTTGCCATGAGCTTCATCAAGCAGAGAACTTTATGGTTTGGTTTTTCTTTTCAGTAACATACAGGTTGATTTTCAGGGCTGTGGCAAGCTCATGCTATTAAATTTAAAAACAGACCAACACATGCAACCCTTCTATTTTGTATTTCAAGTGATTTCTTTAAATCCCAGTGCAACACCTTGGAGTGTTCTGACTGTACTTAACTCTGGTGACTTTCTGTGAGATCTCAGTGGCATTTAAGACAGCAGTTTTGATAAACAGAAAGCTGTATCTGTTACTGCAGAACATGCTATGTATTTCTCAACAGGCAGTGCCAAATATGTGTTACTGATTTCTCATAGACACCAACGTGCTGTGGAATTCACACCCAAAGGTGAATCTCAAAAATGTGTTCAGGGAGGAAATAACAAGGAGGCAAAGGTGTAGGCCTAAACTGAATGCTTTGAATATCTGTAATCTGCTGATTTAAATCTGTGATTTACCACCATAGTTTCTCAACCTGAATCTTGAGTCTTCATTTAACTCCATTTACTTAACCTGTCTGTAACAGAGAGGACTAGAAACTTCAGGGAGAACAAATATTTGGAGATGTATCTTGTTCTGAAATTCTCCCAGAGCAGTACCAGGAACCAGGGCTGAAAAATAATCCCCACCTCCCCTCTTAAGGAAAAGGCAAGATGACAGAAAATTGGAAGTTCTGGTAGCATTATGTTGCTGTGTCTTGAACCTGTCAGTTGCACTTGGACAGAGAAGAGGTGTGGGAAGAGGACAAAGCTCAGCTTGTGAAGATGGTAGAAGAATGAAGCAACACTGGACTTGTTCTTTCTGGCTGGCTTCTCACATCTGGAAAGCAGGGATGATGCTTTAAAGTTTGCAGGTTGAAAAAATACCAGATAAGTACTGAGTGTTATATTTATCCCAGACCTTGATCTGCAATAGCAGCTCCAGATGCAGCTTCAGGAGGACTTATCCATCCTGCCAGCACCTGCAGATCCCTCTGCAGTTTGTCTGGGCTTTATTTGGGAATAAGCATTTATTCCTATTGAATATACATTTGTTGCCTTCAGTCCCCAACAAGGCTGGTCATAGCTAAAATATGCCCATGTTTTAGTGCAGTCGGGTCTGCTCCACTGCCTCACCACAGGGAGCTGAGAGATCTCAGAGTACTTCCAGAAAGCTGTACTTGGAGGCTACAGTTGAGCCCCTGAGATTTACTGGTCTCAGCTGAGCCACAAAAACCAAGTGGGGAGTAGAGGATGGGAGGCACCCAATCCTGTCTACAGTGGGTGGAGATGGAACAAAAAATATTGCCAGACTGATGTGCAGGCTCTTCATAGCTTAGCTGGCTGTTGAGCAGTTCAGGTTTTCTCAGTTAATCTCAGCAAGTGTTTTCTTCTCCTAGAAATAGTCCAAGTGAACCAGCAGTTTGTCCCTGCTCAGGTGGCCCTTCTCTCTCCAGAGCTGCAGACAAGAGGACATGAATCGTGGAAAGCAAAACAGGAGCAGATGTTCTGCATCAGGTTTAAAGCAGCTGTATATGGTAGCTGCTTTAGCTCAGTCTCTTAAGAATGTGTGTGTTTTGGAGCAGCCTTCCACTCATCCTGTTTAACATCCATGTCTTCCTCTGAAAATGTTTGCATCTCCCTACTCGTCTCCCAGCCCTCCCATGGGTTTGAAAGTTCAGCTTAAGGTCCAGTGGTGTTGAGGGCAGCTTGCAAGAGGGGCTGTTAAATGAAGAGCAGTGAGAGGCACAAATGGAAAAGAAGCTCGGGCAGGAGGAAGAGTTAAGGCTAACCTTAAAATAACTGGGATTACCTTAGGCCCTGTATTGCATTAACCAGGGCTGAGTGAGCACAGTGGTGTGAATAAGGTGAGTTAAGGGGCCATAACCACTTGTGAAGGGCACTGGGAAGAGGAACTGAAGTTGTGGGCTTGGACTTGCAGGTGCGTAAAGAGAGGTGGTGGAGAGCTGGAATAAGAGAGTGCCTGGGAAAGCAGAATAAATTGAATGAAATTACAGTTTGTTCCTGGAAGCAGTGGATCCCACGTACTGCTTTCCCCTGTGAACAAAGTTTATTTTTAAACAAACAAAGACAGAGATAAAGTTAGGTCATGAAGCAGGAAGCACATATCTCTAAAAACAGTAGGAGACATTGGAAAGGGGCTTTGTGAGACTTCCCTGCTTGTGCTAGCTGGGATGCACATCAGTTGGAAGATACCCGTGGGATGAATTGCAGGAATGGATATAGAGTTGCAGACACCAGATCAAAAGTGTTTAAGTGTGGTCTTTACAAATGGGTCTTCGTGCAGTGACCTGCTCCAGCTAGGATCAACCACCAAAAGGGATTTAGAAACATCAGGATAAGCAGACATTCATGAAATCAATTTTATATTTGAAATATAAAACAAAGAGGGTTGAAAGCAGTTGGATGTCTTTGTTAATCCCTAGGTCAGCTGTGCTGATGTATCTGATAAAAGACAGGATGCGTTCAAAGAGCAAAATCCACTGTTAATTATCAGCTGTTTGTGGAGGCGTTTGTGCACCCCCATGAGCTGAAGGGCACGGAACACTTGGCAGCTCTCCCTGCCTTGAGAAGACAGGTCCTGCAGCAGGCAACGCTGCAGGGTGGAGGAAAAACCTTTAACTCTTCATTCATGGATCCAGTGGGTGGAAGCTCCTGCAGAGAGAGTCTAAAATGACAGCTCTCTTAGCAAGAAACTGTAATTTAGGTTTATTTCTTCTGTCAGGAATATCAGCTCTTTCTGCACTATGTGAACTTGTCACTTTTCCCTGCTCCTAAGTCCATGTCACCCAGCAGCTCTGGAGAAGGACAACCTCTATTCAATAAGCCAGGACATCATCAACTGCCCGTGTTTCTCAGGAGCCATCTCACATCTCTTGTCTGAAATCATCAGGGAGGTGGCAGCAGTTCCAGGTACTGACTGGGTACCATGGATGCTTCTCACACCACCCTGCTAAGGAAGATCAGCAGTAGTGTGTGTTTTCCCTCCACTGTGCCACTGAATTTTTTCAGTCCCACCTGCTTACACATCAGAATGTGTTTCAGTGCTTCAGTACAGCCAGGGAGCACCCATGAGCCCTGGTCTGTGACCCACATAAATGTGTGTGCCATGTGGGTGCTTACTGCTTGGATGTGGGTAGGGATGCATATACACGTATCCAGACGTATGTATCAAGGGAAATGTATGCATTCCTGCCCAGCTCATTGGCATTATTTGTTAATCAAAGAGAAGCAGCTTATGACAGCGAAAGTCCTGGGAACTGTTACAGACTGGTAAGCGTGGGCAAGCAGAAGTCAGTGGTAGCTGGGCGAATGTACCTGTAAGCACCTTCCCAAGGCTGCAGTAACAACTGGGAGCACAGGGAGTGCAAACTGCCCGGCTCTGCGCTCTGCCTGGGCTGAGCAGCTGCCCCGCTGAGCAGCTCCAAGCCAAGCGCTCCCTCTGCCAGGCGAGGAGCCCCGCGGCGGTGGAGCAGGCGGGCCCCGTGTGCGGACAGAGCCGGCCGCTCCCCGCGGCCAGCGGCGGACACGGTTCCGTGGAGCCACGGGCGCTTTGCCATGGAGCACACGCTCCTGGCTCCCCGGGCCCTGCAGCTGAATGCCTCGACTCACTCCTGGCTCTCGGGCCGTGTCCCCTCGGGCTGCGGGTTGGCACCTCTCCGCCTTGCCTCGCTGCTCAGGGAGAGGGGAGATCTTCCCGATCTTTCCGTGCCCTCCACGGTTGCCAAGGCCACGGGCGCCCGCCCGGTGCTGCGGACACGTCAGCTCAGGGACCGCGGGCAGCTGCTCCGGGGGCTTTGCATGCAGAACTGGAAATTTAGTCCCGGAGCTCTGTTTTCTTCCGATCTTTGTTGGCATGCTCTAGCTGCAGGTGGGGTAAGGCGGGTGACAAGGGTATGAGAGCAGGGAAGAGGGAGCCAGCCCTTTCAGCAGATAGAGAGGGAACTGAGGAGAGGCTGGCATGCCTTCAGCATCTGTGAAAGGAGCAGAGAGCAAGGAGACAGTGCTTGGCTGCAGCCACAGAAGGATCCCAAAAGCCTGAGCTCAGAGGGGCCTTTTCTGCTCCTTTTCTTTGGAAAGTTTGAAATAGAATGAGCATTAAAAAAAAAAAAAANAAAAAAAAAAAAAAAAGATAATGTGCAATTTCTTTCAGGCTGTAGTTGAGGTAACAGTTTGAATAAAATAGCTGCCATTTAAAGAAATACTAAGAATTTGTTCTTCTATTGTAAAGCAACATTTAGTATGCAGTCCCTAAATGGATGTTATGATACAGAGAACCCTTAGAAATCACAGTAAACACAGCTGTAAAAATGAGGAAAATGAACGAGGCATCATGCTAATATTTGTACCTTCCAGTTGTCTTGAACAGCTGATGAGAGGGACTTTTAAAATTGTCCTCATGCTCTGACATAAGAAGAATTAATGTAGCAAGTCAGATGCTTAAAAATGCAACCAAGCCACCCTATGCTTGTCAGGATTTAAAGGAGATGACCTAGGTGCATTTTCTGCTCTTTTACTGCTGCGCTAAGGATGTAGAGGAACCCAGGAGGACTGGAAGTTTCCAGCAAGGGCCTGGTGGTCAGATCCACAGAATGTTGGATGTTGTCTGCGTGGAGCTGGCACAGTGGATGGAGCATGCTGGCATTTGGGTAGAGGTGTTGGGGGCCAACAGGGAAAGCAGCCTTATGCATACATTCTTTGCTTCCCAGAGAAGCCTGTGGTGGAATCACTTGTGGTTGGCTACTGGCAGTGGGTGCACAAAGACTGAAACAGCTGGGGGTTTTAACAAAAACAAAATATTGAAAAAGCAAATTATTTCCTCTCCTGTGTCATGGTTCATCTTCTGTCTTTTGTCCTGGTCCCTCTTTGGGCCCAATCCTGACAGGATTATAGTAGGGCTAAAGGACTTACTGCTGGCTGGTTTGGGACTGAGCATCCCTCGGGGTTGGAGTCACTAGTGTCTATCTCAATAAAGAATAAATCAGACCTAGGAAGCTATTGATGAAACAGGCTTTCCATGGTAACCCAGAATCTTACTTCTGTGCTACACTCTGCAGCAGGAAGTTTCCTGGAAAGCATGTTGTAATTAAGATTATGAATGAATGCTAGCATTTTAGTATAAGAGGCCTTTTGTCTTTTCAAGCAGGAGGTCATCTAATTCTTTTTGCACAGCAGCAGAAAGGTGAAAAGTTCCCGGATAACTGTAATTAAGGCCATGGAGAATGAGCAACCCTGGTTAGTCACCTTCTGTGAGCATTAGTGAGCAGCACAGCCAAACGTGCCAGAAAAAGTTACCTTAGGAGAGCAAGGTTTAGTCTGAGCAAAATACAACCTTACCAAGGGGAAGTAAAATAAATTCAATGTTAATTTATAATAGTTTAGTTGAGGAGAAGAAAATCATTGCCCAAAGGATTTAGGTGTTTTGCCAGTCTGTGTCAGGAAGGATTCATCTAGACCATTACAAGAAAAGAGTCATTTTGAGACAGGAGATGAAATCTATTCTTGTTTCGACACTGGCCTGCTGGGAGGGTGAGATTAGCTCTCTCTTCCCTGTCTCCTCTGGACCTTGGCACCATCCAGTGAGACAGAAGCAAGGCTCACAGGGCAGAGCTTACAGCAGAGTTATACATGGCAGGCATCAGCACTCCTACTTCCAACCTCTTACCTTAAAAATATCAGCATGGCACTTCTTGGTGGGGGCCTGAACCTGCATCCCTGACCCACAGGAGCTTCGTTCACCTGACCTGCTCAGAGATATTGGAAGGGACAACCCACAGTGTCCCATTCCAACCAAATGCCTGCTCAGGTTGGTTAATAGGGACTCGACACGCCAAACATAATTGCGGGGTTCTCCTCTGCTTGAGGGGATTGCTAAAGCCTATGAATTATATGTAAGGAAACCAGCTATGCAGCAACTCTCTCCTGCTTCTCCTATTTGGGTTTCAAAAGCTCTGGAGCAATATTGGTGTGTTGCACACTGAGTTAAAAATTGGAAACATATTACCCTGATTTAGCGTGGGACCAAGTAAATTGTGTTCACTTAAAATAGCAGATATCCTGCTGAGAAGAAAATAAGTATTTCTACTCAACTGTGTGACACCTAAGCTGCAACCCAGAGGTACAGAAGGAGGATTTGTGTTACTGAGAAATCCATAAATGCTGGCTGCCAGGTCAGAGCTGCTGGGGGCAGCAGGGCACATGTGTCCCAGGCAACTCCAGGCATTCAGACTTGCTGCATCTCCTCCCCACATCCTGTGCAGGGTTTCACACTGTTTCTGTCTTGAGCTCCTGTCTGGTCTCTGCCCACCCTGGAGTTTGGCAGTATTGCCTTTTCCTCAGGGAGGTTTCATTTGCAGAACCAACCGGCCCCTGCCTGTATGGCTCCTCAGTGTTTGCTGAAAGCCTTGCTCCAGGAGTGTGTGGAGTACCGAGGTTTATGACAGCAAGCTTAGCTTACAGAGGCCACCATCTCAGGTCTGCAAAGCTTGAAGGACCTGCAAGACAACACCTGCCTGTGTGCTGGGATTATTTGAGCCCGTCTCCCTTCTTAGGCAGGTGCATGTTTCCAATGCTGGACATGCCTCACTCTGTTTCAGCACACACAGATCTTACATTTCTGTTTGGATTTATCCTGTATCTGAGTCTCTCTTGTTTATATCTATTACTACTTGTCCTAACCAGATTGAGTCCAAATTATTCCTTTCCTCCTCATGGAATTTCTTATGTATTTTTGTATTTAGGAATCTACTCTATCCTGTTTCCCCACTCCACCCAGTTTATCTCACCCCTGCAACCACAACGCCTTGCAACAGAGAAACAAATGTCAGTTTTTCCATTGTCTCCTAGATGCCAGCTATGCTAAAATGTAGTTTCTTACTCTGTTTTTTAAGGGCTACTCCCATCTCCACCC
Organism: Rhipidura dahli; assembly: GCA_013399225.1. NCBI lineage: Eukaryota > Metazoa > Chordata > Aves > Passeriformes > Rhipiduridae > Rhipidura > Rhipidura dahli. Next base: position 296,288 of record VXAC01007865.1, read on the forward strand.
TGGCTGACTCCGTGCATCCCCAGCCCAGTGCTCCTCCTGGTGCATCATTTGCAGATGTCCATGGCATGCCTCTTCCTAACCAATTCTCGAGCCTTTCCTTGAAAATCATATCTACAGCTCCCACAGTAAAGGTGTCATAGCAGAGTGCAGCAACTACAGGTCACTTGCTTGGCTTTGAGCTTCCCAACCCATGTGCTTGTCTCGGAGTTTGGGTTGTCCCAGTTTATGTTTCATCTGTGCCTCAGCTCAAGGATTCTCCAGCCTTCCTGAAGGTTCCTTACCTCTTGCATGTATTGCACTTCAACTCAGTCACTGTAAGCTGGCAGTTTGAGTTAAAATGTGGAAGTCTCTTTGACCCTGTCTGCAGTCCCTGGTGACTTGGAGACAGTTCTGCAAGCCTGGCTCTTTCCCAAGCCCCTGTGGGCAGCAGCAGTGTATCCCTGGGAAGGAGGGTTAGAAGGGCAGGTTAGAGGGTTGTGTCCCTGTGTGTTGCAGGTTCCATGCACAGGCGCAGAGAGCACGAGCTCAGCCCCAGCCATCAGACATGTGCATGACTGTCCGTGTGTGTGTGTCAGGGGGGAAAGGACAGAGAGTTTTCATTTCAAAATTAATTAATCATACGATAGCCAGACCTTTCAGCTTCTTAATGCAAGCAGTGATTTATCGCTGCACTTAAAGAACGAGCCAGGAGCAGAGGGATTCATCACAAGCTGTCCTCTCGAGTCAGAGCGGCAGCCAGCGGCTGTGGCGGCAGCACGGAGGGGTCGGGGCCCAGCACAGAGGCTCTGCCGTGGGAAGGCAGCACAGCTCCATCACCCCCACCCCACCATGGCTGCTGAGATCCCCACCTGGGCTTTCATCCATTTCTTCTTGCTGTGAGAGGAAAAAAAAGAAAAATAAAAGGATTGACCATCTATTCTCCTTCTCCCTCTTCTTTTCTTTGGCTGCTGGAAAGACAGTGCAAAGTGCTCTTGGTACACGTAACATGAAGCTCCACACTCATCTTCTATAAATTGAAACCCAACAAACCCACCAGCATGAAGATTGCTTGCTTTAAGTGTAGGTGTTCCCAGCTCAAGGATTCTCCAGCCTTCCTGAAGAAGGCATGAATTGCACTTAAACTCAGTCACTTCAGTTTTGCCTGCCCTGTGTTTGTAATATTCCCCCAGAGTTCAGAACAACAGCATGCATAGCAGCACAGCCTTCACCCTCGATGTGCCCAGGCCGTAGGTCTTTCTGTCTGATCTTCCTGGGGACTTCCAACTTTTCTCTCTCCTTGTTCAGAGGAGACACTTTACAAGATATATACATTTATCTTATTAGCCCCAAACCCTGTGTATGGTATCAGTCCTGATACCAAATAGTTCCTAGCACAGAGAATGAGAATGGACAGGCTTGCAAAGATGTTTGGGATTCTACAGGAGAAGGTGGCACTGAAAGAGAGCTGGCTCTTTTCTTCCTGAATCTTGTCGAGTGACAGAGTTTTAGCCTGATTAAACAGCTGGTTTTCATGTACAGCTGGTGCCATTTGGTGTCAGTCTCTGATTTTTCAAGACTTTGCATCATTTAGCCTTCCTGTGGTACTTTACTTTCTTTTCAAGATGAAAAGGCCCATACTTAATGACCTGGTTGTGAAATTTTCCCAGGAAAGTATCAGCATCTATGGCTGCATTTGTGTCTGTGGGCAGATTTTGACTGGTCCAGTGTTGTTTTTTCCTAGCATCCAACTAGTATTTGTCTACTACTTGGACAAAGAAGAGTGAGTGCCAAAGTTGATGCAGATTTGGGGGCGGTCATTAATCAAAGTAATGTAGTCCCCACAGTAATACAACTTCTGGGTTATCTCACCCTTCTCTGCTGTATCCTTCTCTGAGTGCACACAAGGAGAAAGCTGGGGATGTGCTCTGGAAGGAGAAGGAAGGAATGTATGAAGCAATTCAGGATGTTTGGCAATGCAGAGTTAGCAGCTACTGTGTATGATTGTTCTGCTCTCGAGAGCTTTGATTCTTCTTTTCATAGCCCTGGTGCATTCTCTGCAATGGGAACTGAAAATTGTCTGGTTATCTTGGTTTGCAATGCAAAGAATTGGAAAAAAAAAAAAGCGTATTTAGCCTAATCTTCTCTATAGGGCAATAAGTTCAATACATGAAATGGAGAAAAGAGGACAGCTTTGTAACATTTCAAGAGTTTCCTTCAGAGGATATAATTTGCTTCTAAAATGTTCTTGCTCAGTAAAAATGCTCCTAAGTTAATATTATCCAGCCACTTTGCGGAGACATTTTCATAGCAAATTCATATTCCAGTTTGTCTGTCCACAAGTCATCAGGGAAGATGTCTAGCATTTCCATCTCCAGTACACACAGTGTACTTTCTCTCAACAAATATTTATAGAGTTTTGGTGTGCTTCTTGAGTTTTGAGTGCTCAAAGTTTTTGAAAAAGTTAAGTCAAAAATAATAGGTTATGAAATGTGAAGTAAATCAAAGGATGAAAAGCTGCAAAGCTATTTAAAAAAAAATTGTTGCAGTTCAGGTCAGTTGAATAAAATGCCTTTATCGAAAATGCAGTTGTTCTTTTAGATACAGTGTTTTGATTCACATAGCTACAATTGTCTGACTGTCATCTGTAGAAATCTGCACAGAGTAATAATTATTTGTGATGATTTGAGAAATGCTTGGACTGTCAAGTGTGAAAAATTGCTAGTTTCCCATTATTGTCTAGGGCTGAACATTTTTAAGAATACAATCTAGAACTTGGTGTATCGCACATATGTGCACTAAGTAGGGTAGTTATGGATGCAAATTGTAAAAGCCAAGTCTTAAAATAGTATAAACCTTGCTTGTAACTTCAAGGCTCTCCGTCAAGGTTGCAAGAATCTTATTCACACCTTTCATGTGAAAACAGGATTGGAAACATGCTTGCATGTAACCACATGCTCAAAAAACCCCCACCCATTTAGCATCTGGGAAAACAAAAGGAATACTGAAAAACATTGTGTACATTGAATAACAAACACCTCCTAGGACTCGGTGTAATTGATGAGCTGAGGGAAGGAGAGCTGATAACAACTGCGATTTCAAGCAACTGAAAGACTCTCTCGATGTCACGAAACCAGGACCATTAGTGCCACCTATAGTTAGTCTGTCTGACACTTCTCACTTTAAGACCTTTCTTTCTTTCTGTGGATTCTGAGGCTGCTGCACACACCCCTTCCGAACAAAGACTATTAAGAAGAACTTGGTGGAGATGAGCTCTGGTTTTAACAGTGCTGGATAGACCCAGCTGGGTGCCAGCTGGTTTTTGATCGGTGGACCACAGATGAGGGGAACTCCACAGAAACTTGCACAGTTCTAGCGTATGACACAAACCAAACCTCCGAACACAAAGGTAAATGAAGAATTAAAGGCAGATACAAAGTCTCTGTTAATGCAAAATTGAAGAGAAAATCACTTTAGCAAGGAATGGGACTGCAAACCCCATTCACAATATTTATCCTCATTATTCCACTCTAAACTAATTTGGGTAATTTTACCTTTCAGTCTGCCATGATCAAATGTCATGGTAGCAGCCCCAGCATAGGCTGCTTGTAAGCCTGGTTGCAGTAATATAGAACTAACTGCAAGCAGTGCAAGAGATATAAACAAAACCCTGCCTGGTAAATTAGGGGGCTACTTCTTTCCACGATAATTTTCTGTAGTGAGGCAGAATTTAATTAATGGGCTTTTTGAGTGACACTTCATGATTTCCATCTTTCTATTACAAAACTGCTTTCAGTGCAGGTAACTGTGAATTGAGTTGAACTCTGCACCTAGTTTTCAGCACACTACTCTATTCAGGAAAAAAAAAATTAAAATTCCCTGTGTTTAAATCTGTACTTGCTGCTTGGCCATCAAGCTTGGAAAGGTCTCTAAGGATTACTTTATCCTGCTGTGCCTAAGTAACCAGAAGGAAATACCTCCCATCTCATTACTCTGGTTTACCTTGAATAACCTTTGCCTGTAATGAGTTGATGACTGCCAGTTGGTCAGTATATGCATTTCTGGTCACTATATTCTCTAGTGCTCTCCACAAAAAGCCCTCCACACACCCCCACCTTCTGCTGAACAGAAGACATCCACATGAGCAGAGTGTGCTGAGTTTCCTCCCTTGCTGTTACTTTGGAACTGATGGAGATGAGAAGCTTCTGGGATCAGAGTGTCCCCAGACTACTTTTTTCTTTTCCTTCTTTTAATGCCACTGAGCTTAGAAGTCTCCCGCTGCTCATGTCGCTTCCCTGTTCAACTTGGTTGCTGCATCAGAAAAGGAAGGAAAGCTTTGATCTTGACATGCCCTTCTTCTCTGTCCCCCTTTACAACTTCTGCAGGAAAACAAAAACATGATTAAGTGCATCTGTGGTGTCAGTCCTTTCAGGGAAGAACAGCTGCTTTTATCAGATGTCTTCCCAAAACCTTTAATGCCCTGATGAAGTCCAAGTTGAACTGTCAGAGGACAGACCCGAGCACTGACTTTATCACCATCCCCACACTGCTCTCAGGGTAATCTGCATACAGGCTTAAAAGTGTCCTCTCCCAAAGTGGATTTAGGCCATTTCTTATTGTGGTTTCTAGAACTGAGGGAGCAGCAGGGACCTCTGGTAATGACCGCAGACACAGCTGTCAGTGTCCAGGCAGCAGCTGCATGCTCAGGATTCTGCTGTAGCCACATCTGTAACAGCTTTGGAGGGGGACAGTCCATGACCCTAATTGTTTGTCTTGCCCTTCACCATCCATGAGTTTAAAGATTTCTATCCCTTGGATCTTCTCTCTGGCTGCTTAAATTTGTGGGGTCTATTTTCCTCATTAGCTGTGAGCACATTTGCATTTTTACCCTGGCCAAGTGGACCTCTAGTTTAAACAAATGTACTTCTAGCTTCATTTAAATTACTGCTTCCCCAGTTCCCCTCACCAGCTTCAGGAGTGAAATTGTTATGTGGCTTAAAAGCCTTGCCTATAACTTAAAATGAAAAGGAACCATATTACCATCAGCTAACTCACTGCTAATGCATAGGTTCAAATTACTAAATTGAAAATGCTGTTACGATTACCTTCCATGGTGCTGTAGACTCTGGGGGCCACAGCGCACGTCCTCTGGGCAAGGGGGAGTTTGGTGCTTCTTTCAGGATTGCATTAAAGATTCTCAGTGCCTTACCTGACCTTTCCCTAGAGCAGGGTGAATGTGGCTTTTCTGTTGGCCACTTGTTCAGCAAGAGGGCTGTTCCCATCAAACCTAGAGGAGAGCCAGCAGGACTCTGTGTCTCATGGGGAAGCAGGCAGGTCAGCTCTTCCAGCGTGCATCAGGTATGTCAGTCAGCTACAATAGAAATGGGCTTTTGATACAGTTGGCATTGTTCAATGGCAGTCACTAAAATGGCCCTTTTCCCTTTTTTTTTTTT